>JAQLOL010014807.1:0-10313 GCA_029783665.1 Naso thynnoides
CACACACACACACACACACACACACACACACACACACTTTTTTAAAACACACCACAGTCCACACACTGATATCCCTGCCAACACATTCACACCATTTTTGTTGCCCTTTTTTTTTCAATTGGCCTGCATTGCTTCATTATTTGAGAGAATGTGGAAAAGAGTACATCACCTGTTTTTGACAGATGGGCCAAAAATAGGCGAATGGTGCCATCCTGTGGTGAAATGTAAAAACAACAAATTTTAAGCCAGGAATAATGGTTGAAACACTAATTGCAGGAATTGCATGCTTTTATGCTGTAATGACAGTGAAATAAAAAATACTGTTTCAGTGAGTTCAATAGGGACAGAAGATGTCCCCACAGGCCGTAGGCAGAAAAATAGGTAACAAGATGAAAATCAGACTTATTTTAGGAGCTGCGGTTGATCTCCCAAACTTAAATCACATCAGACAAATATCATGGCTACATCATCACAAAAGCTAATTATTGATTCAAATAAAAATTACAAATCCAGAAAATGTCCATAAGGTTCTGTAATGACTTTAAGGAAGTAATCTGTCAGTATTTTAATAAGATGTTGGTGTGGTCAGCCTGCAAAGGAGGTGTGAGCTGGCGACCACCATTTTCTCAGTTGTATCGGAGATGAAATGCAGTGTTACCGTTGGTGTCCAACCTGAAGTTGAAGTTTTGCTGTGAAGCTGTTTTAAAGTGTAAGTGTTTATGAAAGTGCCTCATTCAGCAATGCACTGGAATTCAGTGGGTTTTGGTTATGAATTTATTTTTCTTTCTGTTTTGTTTCTGTGTATAGCCCAAACCAACTGCTGTATTTTCTGTTATATTTTTTTCTCTTTTTTTTCAACATGATCCCGTTGCTGCCAAATTGTTATTACATCCAGCAAAGACCTTGAGTTTGCTGCTAATCACAGCGAATTAGCATGTGTTTGCATGGCTGAAGATTATTTTTTATTTGATTAAGTGGCCAAAAATAAAGTGCTCTGAAAACCCCAGTAATCGTATCCTGTGTGGCAACGGATTCCCTGGGCTACGTGATGATAGGGATTTGTGCTGATATCTGAGCATATTTCAATGTGATGTTGTTCACTGGCTATGCATCTTTTCTCTTGGATGATGATGCAGAGTAATGCAAAAGTACTTTAGTGTAACAAATTATATGTAACACATCATTTTTCTGAGGAACAATCTAAAAAACACTGATATTCAGGTAGAGAACAAAAGCTTAGTAGCTCCCTATTTTAATTCACCATAATACAACAATATTTAGTATCAGTATCCAGTTTGGGTTTCTCCCACATTTACTATATACATCTGATATAAAATCCTTCTCTCACTTCACTAAGTAGAGGGGCATTTTGAAAGCTCAGATCTCAGCTAAGGCCAGTAGTACACTCCTTTATAATCCATAATCTGTGAGGGCAACTACCATATATGTCTAGATATATTTCCAGAATTATTTGAATTATGTCACAACATGACTGCGCCTTGTTGAAGCCTGATCATCTGAGCTTTTCCTTTATGTACTTCAGAATTGTTTGTTGATGATAGTATATCATATACTCTTACATTACCTCGCTGTAAATGCAAACGTCAAACTAATTAGCTAGCAGCCAAACAACAGTAAACATCAGTTCATGCATTCTACACAAAATATATAGTCAGTTTTATATTCACCCATTGTAATAGCAGCAGGGCTCATGTCTCTCTAGCCATGCATGAGCCATCAACACTTTCAGGGCCCGACGCAATGTGGCCTGATGGACTTTGGATGATACTCTTGGGTAAACTTGAGGGATGATATGTGATGCATGATGTGTGTTTTACTATAGTTTGAAATAAAAAGGCCTTGTAAAAATTATAACACTGTATAAAAGTTAGCTGTTATATGAAACCACTGTCCCTTGAGTGCTTCATGACTGCTGTGTGAACCACAAAATATTGACCAAAAATCTGTCACAACTGAATCATTATAAGCCTTTTTACAAACATGAGCTTTATTTTTTTATGTTCAGTTATAACTTAAATGCTAACAGAAAATGTAAAAGGCATCATCAGTAGTCTGCTGGAGCATTTCCATTATCATCAAATTACATTTTTAAACACAAGGATGTTGTGTGGAAATATTGTTAATGCTGTCGCAAGACTCACTGGCCACCTCTAGAGGTGGATAAATGACACAGAAATATACCACAACACCATTGTGGGAAAAATTTTATTTCATGAAAATAATAACTATTGGCACTTACTTCACCCCAATGAAATTTTAAAACCCTCTAAATGAAGTGAGCTGGAGCAAAATCAGTTGTAATGTAGAAAGAGACTCCTGGTGACTCCAAACTATGAAACAGACAGACAGAGGATTTACTATGCCAGAGTCAAAATTCAGAAAACCAAATTATGACCTCTCTGACAAATTTTGACATACGTTTAAGATTAGTTTGGCAGTTAATCTATTTACTCTGTACACTTAGTCTAATACAGCTGACCTGCAAAAAAACCCCAAAACAAACAAAAAAAACCCCTCTACGTTCATGACGGTCCTCCTCGATATAAATGGTGTGAATGGTGTGGACAAAATCCTAACACACCTATATCCTCCTAAATGACCATACAGCTAAATCCACAACTCTCTTAACATTTACAACAGAAACTTATTGTTACAACCTTCACAAAGGCAGGATTTATTGCAGGATTGGTGTATAGATGTAAAGCAGCTCATGACAGAAATGGTAAATCTTTCTGTCCTTGGTCAAAACTTTGATGTAATAGCTTAGAAGTTTGACAAAGGCCGAACATTTTTAACATTCCTTAGTTTCATCCTCTTCTTTTACTTCCTTTTTCTCAGCAGAAATGCTGCCATATATAGCAGATGAGAGAGAGATTTACAAAGCTATTTTTAGTGTAACTTAATCTTATTTTAGCGTTTTGACTTAAAATTTCAGAGGGAAGCACTAAAAACATTTATACACAGACTGTGACTCCATGTTGGAGTCTACTGTATAGGGTGAAGTGTACACTGCTGACTACAATTTTCCTCTGAATACAAGAGTTAGGCAAGGGCAATACATGTTTACTGTCTTAACCAGAATCAGATGAGAAGATTGAGGTCTAGGTCTGTGTATGTGGATAGGAAAAACAACCAGGTTACCAGGATTAGTTTCATTGTAATGTATTAAGAATGTTAGGTAGAGGACCCGATTTCAATCCCCCAATATGTCCTGCTCTAACAGAACCACAAATCTCACATGCTTAAAAACCTAATTTCACAAGCGCACAAAAAAGGACATTCTCCAAAAATGTACAGCATAAAAGCAAGGTCCAGGGGTCAACAAGGCCCATCTGTTTTCTGTTGCAATGACATTACAATGAGGTACTTTGATTAAACTGCATGTCTGTGTTGGAACAAAAATGTATATCTTTATCTTCTCTTATTTGAGTACAGTGACACAATGTGTGAGAAGAATAGGTGGTTTGGTGCTTTGGAATCTCATCTTGAGGCTTCAAACACTTAGTGTAAAAGGAGACAAATGCTAAAATATCCTCTCCTGTTGGGCTAGGAAGTCTTTAAGTAACTATAATTTTGGGTGCCGTACAGTAACAATTTCTGTCCCATTTTTGGTTCCATGAGTGCTGAACCTCTGAGGTCTTGTCCTTACAATCTGAGCTTGTCATCAATGTCAACTCATTTTTATTATTTATTACCAGAAAAACACTTAAGGTCAAAATGTCTACATTCTAGCCTCTATTAGACTTTCATTTTGAGAATATACAGAGCTAAAGTATAGCTAGTGAAGCACAGGGCCTGCATGAAGAATTCAAACTCTCTTTGGTTTGGAGGGCTCAAGAAATTCTTTGCAGGCATTATTAAAAATCTGCTGTTTACTCTCTCTTTACTACTGTATGGATCAAGATGGTTGCCAATTTTGGTTCAAAGCCTGTGTATATCTAACTAGTTCACATTCAAAAGGATCCAATGGGGGTAACTAGCTGCAATGACAGATACCTGCATGCAAATGCCGCTGCAGTTCAGATGGTAATGTTGAGATTTCAGTGTAGTGCTGTCAGTGTGGCTGGTTTGCCCACTATTCCAGGATTCGAACATTATGGCATAAGTGGGGAAATACAGGAAACCAATATTTCCAAGTATACCATTGTCTGGGTGACTATTCAGTTCTGATTGGCTGCGGGTGGTCTGTCAAGAACTGATATAGTACACCCATGAGGAAGTTCCAGCCAAATTCTCTATTCACCTTACTGAATTATTTAGCTTGCTCAGCTTATATCTGTATCCAGTCAAAATGACATTAGAAATAAAATAAAAGAATTAAAAAGAAAAGCTCATTTACAACTGTGTGGTCCTTCAGTGACTCATCTTCTGAACACCACAGGATGGCGACCATAACACACATCCAGAAGTGTACTGCCTCTTTGAACCTTTGCCTCACTCATGCTTTTTAATCACAGTAGCAATTTACTTAACTTTCGCTATTCCACTTGCTACCTCAGGCTCATCAGACAGTACACAATGTATCATTTGTTCCAAAAAATTTTGATATTGATTTGGGGACAACATGGCTGGATAGCTGGCTTGACTTGTTGTTTAACAGACAATCAACTACTATTATCTTTCATCTGTATGCAGTGTTATTGATTTTAAATCATATTAGCGTAACGTCAGCTTTCGCATTCACAGCTGAGTGGGCTGAGCAGACTAGTATCTCCCATTATGAAGTCATATCTAAGGTTAGTCTAACGTCTATCCAATACCTTTTCCATTATATTAGAACTTAGCGGGATGGAAAAGACTATTCCAGGTATTAGTCAAACCCTCAGGCTGTACCAGGTAAACAGAGTAAAATGTTGTGGAAAAACTTAGGATTTTAACTGCAAATGCATATAAATATAAATTTATGGACTTAATGTTTATTCCTTTGGCAAGTGACCAAGTTTTAAGTAGGGCAATGCCGTCTAAGGTGACCATAAACAGCAGCTACAAAAAGCATCATAAAGCAGTCACTGAAAACTGTGTTAAGTTGATAACCCCATAAAAACTACAAGGGAGTACTTTTCAGTTGAAACATTGCATGCACATTTAGTCAAAAATAAAATAGTAATTTATATATATTCATAAAAATTGAAAATCTCCTAAGACCTGGAAATAATTTAGAATACCTACAAATTAGTTAACTCACAGAACATAACCTGCAAAATTATCTTTCAAAGGGAGAAAAAACAAAGATCAAAAGCTCTTCTTACTTTTGAGTTTGTTTAGAAATCTTGCCATCCTGTGGCCTTAATTAAAAAATGTTCTTAGATATATACTAGTACTTAGTCTTTAGATAATTTCCAGCAGTTGGCTTATGTAAGGCTCAGCAGGTTCTAAGAATACAATTTCTGACTTGCGCAGCACTGGTCTATAAATCTCATATCAACCTAATTTGACTGCATATGCTTTGGGATTCCTCCTTATATAAAGTCAGCACAAATGAGGATTTTTCTGGGAATAGCCCCCAGAAGAGAAATAAATCTTTCAGAAGACATATCATGGCAGTAGTAAAGGAGACTGAAGCCAGGCAACACATATTAATCAGCGGACTTTATAGTGGGCTGAGACACAGCTAAACACGCAGGTTAAGTGTGGCTCTGCTGCAGTGAACAAAGGTGGGGCAGAAAGAAAAGTGTTGCTGATGTTAAAAAGAAAAGGTCTTACTTTATAATACAAGTAAGAAGAAAAAGGTATAGCCATACAATACCACAGTAATCTACTGCTAATTCCTCATACCTTCAATGAGAATTCTTATCCTTGTTAAAGTAATGATTTTTAAGTAAGCACTTAAATGTGGTTTTCTGTTTACATCATACATTTATCAGATTTGATTGGAAGTTCACTTTGTTTAAACCCCTAATCTATTCACTAAGAACAAACCAAAACAAACAAACAAACAAACACAAGAACAAAAAAAACAGGAAGCTGAGCAAAGAAACAGTTTTTTTGGCTGCATTTGCAGGTCAGTGATCAGGACTAAACAAAATGTTAGACAACCCTCTTTCACTGTATTCTTATTGAAAAACAAATTTGCTGAGAAAGGTAGAGGGTGACATGTTGTACATGCTTGTAACTGACTTGGAATAAATAACAGAAAGGCAGTCAGGAACAAAAAGATAAGACAGAAAGAATAACAGGAGCAAAAAGAGACAGAAAGAAAGCCCCGAACACCACTTTTGGAAGTTAAAAAATAGAAATTAAGGCCTCAAGGGAGAAAAAAGACATCTTGCATATAACCATTATCTTCCTGTCTAAACAATGCAGCAGCTTCTACAGTCATTGCATCGAGTCAAAGTGCTGTCAGAGTGGTAGTGAAACATACACAAAAACATTCACACAGCCCCTGAGAAAAGTTAGTTTCATCCTGCTGCTAACCTGAAACACTTGGCAACAGGGGAGAGCAGCATCTTGCCGCTTTCACATCAATGATTATTTTAGGTGGTTTTCTCTAGACTCTGGAAACAACTGAGAGCAAACTGCCAGGATTAGGAGTGCTCTTAAACAGCTTATACTTCACATAGTGTGCGGTTGTCTGTGATATGATGCAGCATTGTAGAAGGCTTCATGCTGCATAACACACACCACCAGTTTACACACTGCTCTTTCTTTGACAGTAAAATAAAATCAATCCTGTTAATGCCCATAACATAAAAATAACACCATGTCAAATAACATTGTGTCCTTTTTCTGACTGTTTTACATGTGTTACAGGATTTGCCATAATCTAGTCTTTCTTTCTAGCCTTCTGTGATCAACTCAGGTCCTGACAAGAGAATGTGCGAATAGTGTTAGGCAGCATTAGGGCCATTCAGGTGGGCTTCAGCCTCGCTAAAGGGTGGCAAGTACCCTGAGAAAGGAGATGATGAGGACACAAAATGATTGTCCGACACCAAAAACAAGAGCCTCCAAAGAGATCATTCTCTTCCCTGCTGCCTTGTACACGCCCGCTATTGCTGCACCTGTAAAAAAAAAAAAAAAAAAGAGATAAAGAATAAAGGACAGTATTATTCATCAGCTTTATTGTTTTCTTCAAAGAAATTTTTGATGATTTTAAGACAACATATTTGCTTCAAGACAGGAAGACAGGATTGAATTGTACAGCAGAAAACCTCAAAACTATGCAAAAATTTGCAAATTTCCATATAGGCTTCGCTTTCTACGAGCTGTCACTATTGGGTTGACCCTCACACATGCGCAATTCTGAAGATTTCTTTCCCGCCACTGTACCATACAGTGGCCCCTCTCTGAGCAGTATAAAACACAGTCAGGACCTGAGTTCTGCTCCCTCTTTCTCTTCAGCTTATGCAACAAAAGAGCAGAAGATTAAGGAGATTAGGAAGTTTACTGTAGCATTCACCAGACAGTGTTTTGCCAGCAGTGTTCACCTCTGTCCTTCCTGCCAGGCTGGCTACATCATGGTTTTTGACCTCCATGTGCACTGTGCACTGCGAGACCTGTCTCGGCCCGCAACACGCTGGACTCGCCCTCATCTCTCACCCTACTTGTCCGTAGAGGAGAAGCAGCGGCGGGTCGACGCCTTTACTTTCGCCCATCTGTAAAACTCCCATAAAGTTTTTCAGACAGGGGAATCAGCTACACTTGATGGTGACACCACAAAATAAAGCTCAGCTTCAAATGAAAACACAGATGAACGATAAAATGCATAGCACCACATATAATATAAGCTTGCCTATGACTGCAGATATATTAAATATGTAGATTTATTTAATACAATATAGGCTATTGTTGGCATGCAGTTTTGATGTGGTTCATATTATTTATCAACCAAATTTTTATTAAATTGCGCTGCAAAGTCAGAATGGAGGGTGCACAACGGAGCGGGTTGTTTGGTAGCCTAATTGATGAAAAGATAACCGTTGTCGAAATCCAGAATCAATCGGCATTAAAGAATAAATATTTTACACTGATCAGCAAGTGTGATTTAAGTTGTCATAGGTGTACGGCTGCAGTGAACACGACTGCATGGCACACACTGCGCACTCAGCCGATACACACGCTGCCTTCACACCAGATTGCCCTGTGTGTCTTCATCATTTTTACATATGAATTGTATAAAATGATCAAAGCCTGGAAATAAATCCAGTGGCAGCTCTCATACCATCATCACACAACATCGTCATCACGAGTCCTCATCTTAATACAGGCCAAGTTCACCTTAATAAAACTTAAATAGGCTAAATCAAATGTGTTCACTTCTCAAAAAATAAAATGTGTAAAAGTATGAAACTTCCCTTTTCATGCACATTAGCTACAAGACGAGGGTTATCACTGATTGTCGCGATCATTTCGGCAGGTTAATCAGTCAGTCTGATCGCTGCAAATAAACAAATACTGTGCTGCAACGTGTGCAATCCTGCTGGATGCATGACTTTCCCCTTTTGCACTGGGAGAGAACAATATGAAGAGAAAGAATTAATAACGTGTTTTTAAAGTCCACATCACCCCCAAATACTGTTGACTGTCAGAAAATATTATTTCCGTGTCTGTCTGTCTGTCTGTCTGTTTGGCAGGCAGGCTGCTGTGCCCGTGATTCATTGGACAAAACCACAGATCAGCTGCTCATTTCCACGTATTAAGACCCATGAGGTACTTTGCATTGACCATTTGTGGTTGAATGTGGATGTGGAGAGGGTGGGATATGGAGCTGATTGCGCACAAACAGGCGTACACCAGGTTTTATCAATCTGGATATTTTTTGGCGTACACACATTTCCTCATTTCCATGCACAGTTTTATAAATGAGGCCCCTGGCCAGTAGTGAGGCAGGGGAGGAGGGTGCTAGTGTAGGGGCGTGCTCGCAGAAGGTGTGGGGGCTGTGTCCAAGGGGATCACCAGTGAGGGTTGAGGGATGGAGGATGAAAGCTTGTACATAGTGGGGGTGTGGAGGCCATGATGAATGATGGTGAGGTGTGCGGGTGGGGGAGGGAGAGACAGCTATGGGCTGTGAGCTAAACCTGTTGTAGAAACAGCTGAGCTCATTGGCTCTCTTGAGGCTGCCTGCTGGTGGTCTGTCTCTCATGTCGAACCCTGTGATCTCCTTCATTCTGGTCCACCCACAGAAAGGTTCCTTCACAGTAACGTCTGGGATTGCACCACTTCACTGACATACAGTGCACAGTACACACTGCCTTAAAGACACGTCTTAGAGACTTCTCTCGCTGAGCCTCTCTTACAAGGGCTCATAATCATGCACAAATGTCCTCAGTTAACATAACTACCCATCTAGAGTATTTAGTGTGTTCAGTCTCGCTGTTCGCCATTGCTATTACTTTAAAGGAACACGTGGAGCCAATTGTGCTGTAACCATTATCTTGCTCTAAATCTAGCGCGATCACCTTTCAAGACCACAGGAGATCACCATCTTAAATACTGTGTCCACATGGTCTCCACTAAGGATCAACCGATACATTGGCCAATATTTGCGTTTTTTACTTGAATCGGCATTGGCCGATTCGCACGTGGGTTCGTCGATTTTTTTCTGCGGCATGATTTATAGACAGGCATCAACGGGCAGCTCTGTGTTGCTGGAAGACCCTGCAGCACATGCAGATGCGTTACCCCTCCCCCACTGGAAGAGTGGTGAAAGCAGCATTGCCTGGAGGCTGCTTCAGAACAACGGTTAGTTTTAAACTTTCAATTAGGCTCTAACTGTTAAACTTAGCTGAAATATTGCCACCCACTTTCAAATTGGAAACATGAATGCCAAGCGCATGTAATACAAGTGCTTGCAAATATAGTTAAGTTTGTGGGTCAGAAAAACGGGAATGCTGCTGAATGCTTCTCTTTTAAACTGCTTACTATTGTATTTAGGGAGCTGTCGATGTAGTTGTAGGCTAATATGTACAGCTGTTACGAACACCAGTTTAAGGATTAAGTAATGTCAACGTTGTCAATTCAGTTTGTAGGAGTTTAATTCAGCGAACACCGGGTTGAGGTTTAGATGCATGTTGCGCGCGCGTGTGCGCGCACTCTCCCCCAGAGCAGAGTGGAGCAGCCATTGCGGGGCTATCAGAGGTCTTTAGCATGCACTAGAAGAACTTTAATGATGAGAGAAATGCTTTATATGTAGAACTAAGTTGTCTCAGTGTTTCGTGAAAATATGTTTAGAGCCGTTTGCTGCCCTTATCAATCCAGCGGTAGTGGAGTTTTTCAGTCAGCGTCGGCGCAGCTGACGTGTGTGGGTTTGTGTGTGTGTGTGTGTGTGTGTGGAGGGGGTCCATCGGCAGTCCATA
>JAQLOL010014808.1:0-10313 GCA_029783665.1 Naso thynnoides
ATGTTGGAGAACAGCGCACACACACACACACACACACACACACACACACACACACACACACACACACACACATACATAAACATAAGAATAAGAATAAGAATAAGAATAAATGACAGCTGTCCAATGAATCTGCATGGACTTGGCTTTCTGTGGCCCAAAAAGAGCAGTGAGGGCGGACAGAAAAGGCAAGGACAACATTCAGCGTGGCTGAGGATGAGTTGATCTGGAAACTTGCAGAAAAGGGATCATGTTGTGCAGGGGTGGAGATGGTGTGTGGTTGAACCACAGATGGGGGAGAAGGTATTAATGGTGTCTGAGGAAGTCGTAAACCAAATGTTGACTAGACAAATGCTGCACCTACATTGATTTCATTGTTATTTTACTGTATTTTACATGCTGTGCTTTATGTATAGACACGTGTAGGCACGAATGAAGCCCACCTTGGCTCCTGTATAAATAAGTATGGTTGAAAACAATATCAGCCTGAATCAAAATAGTGGATTCAACAAAATTTAAAGTCACTGGTCACAATATGTTCTCCACTCAAGTAAGTAATAGAGGCTACAAGAATAATCTCAGAAGTAGGGAAATACTTAATAGAGCCAGCTCATATGCTGATCAGTTAGCAAATTCAAAGATTAAAAATCAAAAGCCCTCTTTAATTTGGAGTATCAGAAACCTGAAAGAAAATGTAGACCAGGTCAGATTGTTTTTGGATCTCATTAACTGCAAATGAATCTATGCCTGTTGGGTTGAAGGTTTTCCTATGGTGCAATTCAGGCTGGGTCCAAGATTTTGGACCCATATAAAACTGTGTTTGCATAGATAATTTTGGTGCTATCGTACTCACTTTGACATTATATCTTGTTTCATTTTGGTCTCCTTTGTTAACTCAGAGTGTACTTTGGTCATGTAGCTGTCCCTAATGCATTCCTGAGAGAAAATCGAGACTTTGTTAAAGCTGTTATCAAGCAGCGGGTTCGCTTGTAAACTAGTTTAGTTTACCAAGTGAAAATAGAGAACTGATTACCTTGGAAAAATTATTAAAGGAACTTAACTGACTAAATTTGCACTAAATTACTATTTGTTTTAAATGAACATGCATTGTCTAAGTTAGCTGTACTTATCTTAGTATATCTTAGTAAGTTGAAATTAAGAAGTTGTGCAACTCTGAAACTCTGAATCATATTTACTTGCCAAAACATGCACGTAAAAAGTGCATTTTGGAATATATTACACTTAGCGTGGTCAACTGTAAAGATGTTGAGACTTAATAATATTAAGACCAGTTCAAGAGAAGGAAGTAACTTGTCCCATCCCAGGTCACCCCCCTATATTCACTGGGACAAAAAGCCTCAGTGCAGGAAGAGGTGATAACCGCCCTAAATCAACCCAAATGTCTCCTAAACCCCTTGGTGGAAGGGACTCTTTCTGTTAATGTCAGCAGGTCCAACAAAGAGTCAGTTGCAGATTAAAAGCACCTTGGTTATCACTTTTTTGGCTATGCTTCTCTGTGATGGTTTTGAAAGAAATTTTTGAAAGTTGCATAAAAGTGAAAGTAAAATATAAAATCTGACAAAGTGAGAAGAGAGCACACACAGATATAACTTTTATTCAGACAGAATGCTCTGGGATGGAGTTATTGAGCTTTCAAATGGCCATGATGCAATGCTATTCCAGACATGTCTTTTAATACAAATTCAGAAGAATTAAGTACATTTAACGATATAAAATAAGTTTGTGGGCAAAAATGAAAGACTACTTAGTTATGACAAATTAAATTAAAGGACCCACACAAATTAAGTAAAAGTTGCTATTTCATTTTAAGTAAGCACAAAGTTTGCATTTACAGTGTTGTGTCAAAGTATTTCTCTGGTCCCACAGATGTCTGCTGATCAAAATATTTGCCAGGGGGTGAAACCAACATTTATACCCAATATTTCCACAGACTTGTTGGTTTTACCCTGAGCAAACATTTTATTATTCTAGACCAAGTAACATATGGAGTATTAGGGTCACAAATGGGGCTGCTGTAAATTGAAGCAGCATACACCGTCTGGGCTGGTGGACATAAGTGCACTCTGCAGTTTCCTGATGTTATGTCAGATGATTTCTTTATTACTTTGATTTATCTTTTACTGAAACTTTGGAATGCTTATGCTAACAAATTGCATAGCATTGTGCAGCTTTAAGAATATATCATTGTCCCTGCAGAGAGCTATAGAACAGTGTCCTCTTCCATTCTGTTGTGTGTGCTGTTTGTTAAGTCTACAGCTTGCAGACATTTTTGGACTCTAACAAGCCTTGGAGAGATCTTTCCCTGTGCAGCCTGGAGTTAAAGCATGTGGATTGAGTGCATGTGGCTGATGTCAGTGATTGAGTAACTGTATATGTTCTCATCCTAGCCACCATCAATTACACCTTGTTTACTCTGCAGGGCTATCTGTCCGTAGTTGGGCCAGGGCCTGCATGTTTAGTTCTCTAATGGGGCTGTGGGCCATCATATAAACTTAGTAGTAAAAGGAAGGAACTTTGTATCTTCATGAGACAAACAAAAGCAGGGATTTCACAAGAAGAGTCTTTGATTTAAACTGATGAAATTAAAGAGTTTACAATAAATACACATGCTGAAAGCCATGGCTACACTTCTCTCTTTCAGTTTCATTTGAAAGACAATTATGAATTCATTCATCATGCTGATAAACTGATGTCAGTGAAACACACAAAAAATATTTAAATGATGTGTATGTACACAGTATGTATACCATATACTCACATTTGGTTTGGTATCTAGAGGAATACGGGAATGAGTATGTGTGTTTGCATGTGAATGAGATATGTCATTTGCAGAGCTCCAGCTGTTGGATGAAGAGCGCCAGAGAACACCAGGCACGAGTCCAGCCGCCTGAGCCCTGCACGCCCATCACTGCAGCCAGTCAGCTCAAAGTAGGAAAAATGCTGCACCTACAGGAGAGGAATGTGTGGCAAACACCTCATTACATGTGTAGGGACAGCTTTATGACACATTGTGAGCTGTTGATATGTAATAAGCATTGTTTCAGACACACCTATTTTTGCACATTATAGTGTGAGAGTTGAGCCAAATATGCACATGATGCAAATTCCGCTTCGTAAAACTGCTGGTCTGGCTATTGTCTATACTCATTTAGCACAGCTGCAGAGGCTATTCTCATCTCTTTTTAAAAGAACACTTTCCACTATTACACTTTACGGTTTCTGTTTAATATACACATTAAGAGTCCCCTTCATATCCAGCCAACCTTGTTAATAGTAGATTATGTAAATTTAAAGGAGCACTTAACGATTTGCAACCAGCTTTATATTGTTCCAAAATCAGCAGTATATTACAATGAATTTTTTAATCTCCCCTCAATCTTCCAAGGGTCAAAAACCTCTGTGCCAAAAACCCTACAAATGACATAAAATAAAGTGTTTTATGTTATTTGTAAAGGTTTGGGCCGCTTGCTCAGAACAACAGATTCTAGTTCTGCAGTTTCGTATGCCCACCTACACAGGAAGAGATGATAGCACTGCTGTCTGGTTAAAAACATTTTAATTTGCCTTGAGAACCCACTTGAAAAACATTAAACTGAAACATGGTGGTCAAGCAAAAAAAAAAAAAAAAAAGCAAGGCTGCTTTACTTTTTTCTGAAAACTGACATTTTACCGACTCCACCACACTCCACTCCACAGCAGCTATATCTAGTTGTCCACTGTGTGAACAGTGGAAGAGTAGAATACTGCGACAGCCTAACTGCAGATGATTGCGTTTTGCTTGAAGTAACGTCAGACTGCCTGGATGGTTCATCATCTGAGTCCACATCAAAGACTGATAGAATGGTGATGAGCTTCACTGTACGCTTTCAGTACTGGCAACACCGGGCATCATGTTCCACAAAATAATATGTTCAGAGTCCTCCGATTTGAAATGAAGACTGCAGATTCTTCACAGTTTCACACTTTCCATAGCAGCGTTTTCTCCATGTCTCAGGTATTTCACAGCCCGTAGTCACACCTTACAATGCTAAATGTCCTTTACTTCCTATGTTCAAACAAAAAAATACCTTTTCTGCTTTTTCTCTGGCCATAAGGCACCAATTAAAAAAATAACTGCACATTTCTATGACAAAGGTGACCAAATTTCAATAGACTTTCATATTCTTAGGGGCAAAATACTGTACTTCTGTAAACATGTGCATCAACAATTATTAGATTTTCTATGTGAACAATTGACTAGTGCAACATTGTTTTTAAAAGAATAAATCAATCTAGAGCCCACAGTCACTATATGATTTCAGTGGGGGGACCAATCACGCTATTAACTTTGTGTTCCAATTAAAGGTGGAAACTTGCTAGCCAAGCTTTTTTATGACATCATATGAAGCTTTTGTGTTTTTTTTCACTATCTGCTGAGTCCCATTGTCAAAGCTGCTGCATACTTGATGTTGAGTTTTGTTCCACATTACATAATGTCCTGACTAATGTTGATCTCATTTTCATGGGTTCCATTTTGGTAATGGCAAACACTGTCAAAACTTACAGCAGCAGGTAGTCCCAAAACCCCCGCACATCATACATTAGAGACTGAAATGAAACAGACTAATAATATGCAGAGTCTTGGAGTAATTTAAAGAGTACTCAAATCAGATGACATAAGCTTAGGCCCAGCTGGTCAACTTGGAACTGAAGTGGTTGCAATGAGTCTGAAAACCCAAAATGAGTCAGCATCGTTGCACTTCCTGTTCCCCTGTCTTAAAGCCAATGGATTCTTTCAATGGGTTTTTGGTAAGATGCCTGAAATGAGGTCTGTTGTTAACAAAAGCTTAAGAAGTTTTCAGCTTTGTTCAACAACAGAAATTATGTCAGTAAATACAACACTTGTGATTTTTGAAGCTTCTACATGTCTTAAAACAGGCAGTTGCTGGCAAGCATCTAAGTGACTAAAACTAGAGAGGTTGTCAGGGACGTTAAACATCATTCTGCTAAATTTATCCACCTGCTATTCTACCGTTACCGCTTTGCTGTGTTTATACTCTTGTTCTTACAAACTATTCTAACTAAAGCTTTCCAGCTCTTTGACTTATCGAGTTCACATGTATGTTTTGTATAGAGTAGCAGGGAGCTTAGTCTTGGTGATGTTTAAAGGACCAAATCAGTGTTTTTTTTTTGACTTGTCAGCATTAGCAGAGATCATCCCTATCTTCTACAAATATTTTTGTTAAAATTCAACCATGTATATAATGTTGTAGATCTTAGACTGCAATTTTAAAACCCATACACTGCTATTCACAATGAAACAAGTTACAGGACGTTTGTTTGCCACAAAGCTTATTTCATGCAACAATGCAAAATCCAATAGAAAAATCTACAAAAGTCTTCAAAAGTATGTCATCCCTGCAGAACATACACTAAATGCTGGCACACAGATATTACAGCAGTTAAGTCATAGTACCAACATGATCAGTGATTCTAACAATGTATGTTCTCTGGAGAACACATAGATTTGTGCCCTGGTCAAAAAGACAAATTTCAATTACTTCTTTTGACTGATTTACTAATTTCTAGAAATACCTTTTCATAGATGTGTTTCAGGAGCAGCCATCATCATATCACAGGTGGATAAGTGACTGTGATCAGGCAATCTGAAGTGATCTGTTGGCCTGTCTCCTAAATTCCTCTTTTCTCTTCTGCAACTGCATAGCTTGACTTGGGGTTTGTTCCCTGCGTGAAAAAATACTTAACAAATCATGCATAAGCTTGACAGGAGAATAAATCACTTTTGCGATGGCAGACGGATAGACAAGCTGTTGTTCGAGAGGGCTTGATGCCAGTAAGCCTACCCAAAGTCTCTGTTATAAAGCATGACTGTGGTGCTGAGGTCTTTGGATATAAAACCATAGAGATGTTAGTTTAGACCAGCAGAGACTTGTTGCAGTGACAGCAGTTGGGTTTCACACTGGCAGTTTCACTCGCAGTCAGTGTTGCAACAACTGGTGCTCCAATCTGTGTGGGGCTGATGTTATGAATGATCACACACCAACCAACACTTTGTGAAAAATTTAGGTTTGCACAACTTTCTCTCAATTAATTAGAGAAGATACTCCATAATCCATGTGTAATTCCTAATGGACGTGCACAAATGAAAATAGTCATAAAGCATTACCTGCCAAATAGCATTGCCAAAGCAAACAAGCTAATAAGATTCAGATTACAGCTAATATTCAAACATTTACGTATTTGAAGAACCAAAATTCCTCATCCACTGCACAAAACAAAACCCCAGCTGTAAAGAGTCAGAGTTTTGTCCCCACCAGTGTCTTACTGAGGTAATTTAATTCAGTCATTAAAATGAGATTTATGTGTTTAGGGCAGGGTTGTCCAGCACCCTAACTATGCATTTTGATTATATTGCCAGAGTACTGACACCAAGTAAACTGTTTTATGCAACAGAGACATAAAAGCTGCTTGACCCCACTGGATACAAAACTCGGTTCTGTGCCTCTGGGTTTACACAATGCGAGTTTCAGTGTTTCCTTTTCACCAGTGTTGATTGGACTTTTGTAGAGGTCAGTGATGAATGTTTTCATGCACATGATAGGTAAAAAAAGATGAGCCTTCAATGAGCAGAGAAAGGCTGTGAAAAAAGTTCTGTGTGATGACTTCATTGTTGTGGGTGTATACAGTCATACATTTTCTTCAGCTGGCAGGAAGCAGGAGGAGTTTCCACTGACAAGAGAGCAAACTTTGAAGTGTCTTCAGGTACAGCTAATGTCAGCATCTGAGGAAAAACTGCATGTGTTCATTCAGCAGGTTTCTTCCTTTTTGTTTTGTTTTGTTTTATATTTCCTCCTTTTTTCCTCCATCCAATTTCACCAATAAGTGGGCACAAAATGTTTTTATGTTGTTGTTGTTGTTGTTGTATTTGCGGACATTCCAGACAAAATATAGAGAAATTAAAGAAAATGTAGGCTTTTGCATGAAGAACAGCTGGGGTGAAAATGTACGGTGTCAAATTTGAAATTTCACCAAGCCATAAACATAGTGAACTCAAATAGACATACCACTAATCATACATTTTCTCACCATCACTCTCATGTCTTTCACTGACTGCAACATAAATAGTTGTTACTTACTTTTAAATCAGCAATCCTGTGCAGTTTGGGTTCTCTCACGACCTCTTGTGAGCATTTCATCAAATTGCATGTGATGCTTGTCTTACCAGTGCTGAAAGTTTCTCGTCTGCACTTGCTGCACTTTTTCTGGACAACTTCAGCTTTCTGCATTCCTTCCTGTCTGAAGAAGTGTCAAGATTGATCATTCATAGTAAATTGAGCAAATGTGCATTAAAGGAAAAACATTTTTAAAAAAAGAAAAAGCCCTCTACGGTGGCTGACAGTGACAAACTCCAGTGACAAAGTAGAGCAGAATTAACAGGTTGGGTGTGGTTACATGGTTCACTGTAAAAATGTATAAATGTATGTATAAATATGATCCGTTTCAACCATCACCTTGTCAATGAAACTGTTTTCTCATATGTGGTTATCAAAGAAATTAATACGCACGGTGATTTTGCATGATCAGTTTTTATGAAACCTGGTCATGTGGGACTTTGTCGTCCCCTCTTCATGATCTCCGTCTAATCAGTGAAGGCTTTCCGCGTAAAAGCAGTCGTTAAAAGCTTATCCACAACACGCCATCACATTTGATACCAAAATATGTAATCTGTGTAAAATGAAGAGTTGAACAATCATTCACCAATCATCTTTCCCATCATGCAGTGACTTAACCCTTTACAGTAACAGTCAACGAACTGATGAAAAAAGAAAATAACGCAGAAAAAGAAATAAAATCTGAATTTCTTAATGTCATAGCGTATACTGAGCATAACCTTGAGTTATGGATACAAAACACTGCCCTCTACTGTCAGAAAATTCTAAGCGTAATTAATACGTCATCAACAATGCGACCAAATCTTTGGCGCATGCGCAGAAGTCAGGAACTGGAGCAAATTTAAAATTGGACGGCGGGTAGTTGCAGCCTGGAGAGGAAAAACCACAACAGCGATCCACTGTGGAGGATTTAACCAAAAGTGATAGAAAATGACCAGCACGTTAAAAGGAATTACCCTTAAAGGAAGCGCGGAACTAGTGGCCGAGTTCTTCTGTACGTATTTGTGTCATGTTTGTGGGTTTTGTTTTATTTAGCAGTTGGTTTAGGGCGCTTTCGACACACAGGCGAGCAGCGCTGTAATGCGACAGGGCCTGAGTGGACCCAGCCTGTGTCCACTCAGCGTGGCATCGACAGTAAAAATAAAATGGAGTGTTTGGTAGCTAATGCTTATCGTTGCGTTTAACTTATCAATTGAAAACCATCCGAAATCAGTTGGTTTTCTTAAACTTTTGAGCTCCAACGTGTTCACGGTGTAGAGCACCGCCCACCGCGAGCTTGCACACGAAGTCGAGCCCAACATTGGACAGACAGCAGTTGACAGTTAAAACTGGATGTTAGGCTCTAATCGGTGTATGACATTTACCAAATTCATCCAAAGGCTACTACAATCGTTGGTCATCGTTTAAGAGGTGTATCTAACGTTAGAGAGTAGTTAGAGAGAGTTATTGTTCGCTAACAGTTTGCTCATTGCTTTACTGAAAATCAGACGTACACACGCTGCAACAATGCATCATTCTTTAAACTGCAAAGCTAAATCAGGCAACTTTTCGATCTGATCCTTCTGCACACAAAGTTGCACAATGTAATAAAAGTTTAAAATCTGAATTATTGACACCATGCAATACAATAGAATTTAAACAAGAGTCTGACAAACTGGCTTTGTGCATGGTAAATGTACCTATCTGTACTGGTATCCATCTACACTTGTTGGACATGTAATGTTAGTAAAAGTTTCTTTTATTTGTACATTTCTTCTAAAGTATTATGCTCATTCGTGCCCTGTGACATGTTTTTGTGTATTATTTAATATGATTGTGTCATTTTTCTGTATTTCTTCTTTGTATCTAATTTAACTGAACCTCTTTACTGACTCACTAACGATGAAGACTCTGATGAACCAACCATTCCATTCTCTTTTTCCACCCCAGCATTTGGCATAAACAGCATCCTGTACCAGCGGGGCATCTACCCTCCAGAGACATTCACTAGAGTCACCCACTATGATATGAGCCTTCAGCTTACCACTGACTCCAAGCTGAAGCAGTACCTGACCAGTGTGGTGTCTCAACTCAAAGGTGTCCTCACAGGGTTATTTCTTTATTCATTATGCTGCATCTTTTGCACTATCGATACTCCAGTATTGCAGTATTATGTTTTTCAATATTGTATGAATTTAAAAAACATCAATTTTTACTTTAAACTGTGCATGCAAAGATTTTTTTCTTTAAACCCCCGACCGCTATTGCACAAAAACTATTGCCATTAGAGCTGGGCAGTGTTTCAATATTGTATCGTATCATGATATGAGACAAGACATTGTGACAGAGTTTGCATATCATTGTCTCACGGCATGGTGTAATTGTGTCCTTTCCTGGTGGAAAAGGCTTCATTACATGAAAGTGATGTGATTTTCTGAACTTACCAGACTGTTCTCGTTACCCACTTATCCACATTACTGATGAGTATTTATTTAAAATTTTCATTTGGTTAATTTTTTGTGAAATTACCAAAATCATCCTTTTGAATCTGTCTCAGTATCAAGGTATTTGGTCAAAAAAAATTGTGATATTTACTCATTTTATCACCTTAGCTACTCTCACTTCCCTATTGTGATAAGTTTTTTCAGCTGTATCGCCCAGGCCTAATCGCTATGATATTCGAATTGCATGAAAAAGTAAATAAATAAATATATAACTCATATTTTATGGATATTGTGGGGTGTGGTCTTTACACTATAATAGTTTTCCTAAAATTTGATTTAAAACAAAAAAGCAACATATCGCCTTGCTTACAGTATCGCAGTATATTGTAATGTAACCCCTATATCTTGGTGCATATCATATTGCCAAATTCTGGCCAATATAAAGCCCTTTTCAGGACAAGCTGGGTTTTTTTGCTCTCCTCTCCAACAGCAGGTTGTCACATGCACCTCTGTCGTGCCTATATAGTGCCACCTACTCCAGAAGTAAATAACTTGGATGCTGTTGGTCATAACACTCAGAACACAAGCCTTGTTAGAATTATCTTTTAATAAAAATCTGAAATTTTATTTCCTCAGTATTGTTACTTTTCCCCTGATGTATTGAACATTGTATTGAATATCGATATTTCCAAGGTATCGT
>JAQLOL010014809.1:0-10311 GCA_029783665.1 Naso thynnoides
GCGAAGCGTCTTTCAGTTGATTGCATTCTAGAACCTAACTGTTAGATGAAGCTGATTTCTACACACTGCACCTTTAATTAGTCGAAAGACTAGAAAAGCATTATATAAATACAGTCCATTTACCATTTACCATGATACTGCAGCAGATATTTCAATATGTCTTGCTGGATGGCAGCAGGGCAGCCAGGCTGTAGCTGAGGTGGGTTTTGTCAAGATCAAGATCAAGTTTAAGATTTACTTTTTTTACCACAAGAGGGAAATTTGCCTTGGCCTCTTGACCCACGCTGCAGCCATAAAAACACATGTAACATAACAATTCAACATACAACAAACATCAAAGCAATGCCCCAAATGATGTGTTTGTGTATAACATCATAAATACAGTCAATAGAAACAGTTGATAAATACAGTCAGAAATATTCCAAAATCATCAAATGCTTAAAAGATCAATCTGAAAAATAAATAATATCAAACGCATAATATCCTTTCAGCCTAATGCAAGTAACTCACCAATATAATCAGCACTCAGTAAATGGGAAATCAGAAGCTTCCTGTAATGACGGTGCACATTCCATGCCAATTTGTGTTTGTTTCCAGACAGAATGCTTTCTATCGCTCCCCTGTAAAAGCTGACAAAAATTTGGCATGCATATTTTGCTTTTTGGTTTTCTTGAGAAATTAGGTTATTTCTGAGCCTTGTTAGGGCCCTATGATTTCCACAATGCAGAAAATGCGGACGGAATCGCGGAATTGGGCAATAAAAATGTAATGTAAAACTGTCAAACACAGATTATTGCAGAATTTACCATAATTTGACTGAAATTCTGCAATTAGAAGAAAGTGGAATGTTTTGTCGGGAGACTGTGTTCTGGAGAGACCTTATGCACATGGGAACAGCCCTGCCACACTTTACGACAAAGTCGAACAAGCCATCTGAAAAGCTCCGAAATTCTAAACTAAGCCTTAAATTTAGAGCAGAGCAATACCCAAACAATTTTTGTGTGTCAGGTGATAAGCTGCTTGCAAATTCAACCAGCATACCATTTACTGGACCAATAAAAATTCATTCATTTTATTAAACACTTTTTGCTAGTAAGATAAGTGTAAAAAGTTAAACAGAATTTATAGGTGGAAAAGATGGAATTTAGGAAAAAATAAAACAGAATTTGGAAAAAAATAAAACAGATTTCATAGGGCTTAAGGGAGGAGATGTAAGATGTCCATGTCAGGTTCATTATAATGTTGATTCCTTGGAACCTAAAACTGTTCACCTGCTCCATCTCAGCTTCATTAATGTAGACAGGAGTGTGTGTCTTTGCCTGCTTGTTTCTAAAATCAACAACTATCACTGTTAAAAATCCAGCCAATGACAATGATGTCATCGGCATACTTAACAGTGGATTTCTCTCCATTATGGGAGATGCAGTAATGGGTGTATAGAATGAACACGAGTGGGCTGAGTGGAGGCGGCTTGAACGCCAATCCAGAAGGTCTGGAGTCTGTTTAAGAAGAAGTCCAAAGTCCTGTTCCAGAGTATGGTATTAAGCTCAGCTGTTTGAATTTTTTAAAATTCATTTTCACAAGAAAATTTTTGTTAAATGCTGACCTGAAATTGACCAACAGCATTGGGATGAGGGTGTTATCTTCAATGTGAGTGAGGTTTGAGTGGAGGGCAGTGAAAATGGCATCCTTCTTGGATCTGATGATTTTGAATTTACTGATGAAGGTCTAGACTGACTAGAATGATGTCAGATGTTGTTGGGATAAAAACGGCAGGTCTAGATTTTGATTGTTTCATGTATTACTGTATTTTCTCAAGTTAAAGGGCACTTGCTTTTTCTCAGTATTCCACAGGTAGTGGTGTGACAGTTACACAAACGTAGTACCAATACAGTACATCTAAAAAGGATACTGCTCAAAAATACAAATAAATACTAGGGCTGTCAAACAACATTTTTTTTATCCCAGAATTTCAATAGTTAATTGTGATTAATCACATTTTTATCACGTTTAAAATTCTATTATTTTGCATTTCACAGCAGTTTTTAAGTCTATGTTAACAATGTGACGCAGTTCTTCCCAGTGTATCTTGATTGGGAATCAAATACCAACCGGTGTACGTCTCTTGTGTAAGTCTCGTGCAGTAACAAGGACAACGGCAGAGCTCGCCCACCGCTAATTAGCTAGGCACAGGGACGCACAAGCACATCTCCTGTGTGCACACGCTCACAGGACTGTTTAGAGTTGTTGGAAAGTTTATCTGATGACTTTAGGTAGAGGCAGGCTAACACTTCCTATTGACTACAAGTGTTTAAGCTAAGCTAATTAGCAGTGGGCAAGCTCTGCCCGACTCTTCCTCGTTACTACAAGCACAGTAAAAAAAAAAATGGTATCTATCTTCTTATCTGGAGGTCAGGAGGGAGGATAAGGACAAAAAGAAAAAAATGAGCCATTCAGAAGCATGTTGTTGTCTTTCTTGTTCATGCCGGTAGCAAGCAGAAAACCGCTGTGAGGCTTGAATAAGTTGACTAAAGGTGACTCAAAGGGACAAAAGAGCAGCACACAGTTAACACTTTTTTTTTTTTTAATGATGCTTTAATGTGGCCGTTTCATCAAGTAACATGTTAACGCTTACAGCCCTAATAAATACTAATATTTTGATGACTGGCAAGTAGTCATTGTGCATCTTGGATACTGCAACCTTTATAGTAAACAAAAAAACTATGACGACTCTGTTGCTGTATAAAAATCCAAAAAGACAAATAGGGTGGGATTACGTATTTATTACAATTACTGAAAACATGACAAGACAGTCGGTAGGGAAGACAGAGGGCCAAGACTGGGACCAGGAGAACTGCTTCAGGACTCCAGAGTGCAACAATTTATGCTGGCCCTACACCAAACAACATTTCAAAGTCACAGACAAATTCCCAAAGTCGGATTAGAGCTTTGTTAAATTTGGCTTGCTATGCATGGCTGAGTCTCAGGTCCATACCACACTGAGAGTTGGAAAGACTCCTACTACAAGCTCCTAATCTTCCCTACGTGTAGTAATCACACAAAAAAGTACTTGCCAGGTTGCCGAGATTGTTATTCGTTCCATTGGAACATTCCATTTATTTAATATTGTGAAGTTTTCAATAAAAAAATGGGGTTTTCGGTCCACCAGAGCCCGAACTTCCTCTCAAAACAAAGATGGCTGGCCATGTTCAGGGTTAAAACTTCTGCTCTACAGTGACACTGTCGGTTTAGAGGGTGCACTGCAACGGTCATTTAAAAGATTTAGTGGACAACCAAAAACAGACAAGAACACATCAGTAACACACATTTGTTATTTCAGTCATTTCATAAGACTTTTCTGGTGGAGTAATTGTTAGGTTTTAGTTTGTTTTTGCTTTCCTTGTTGTTTTAGCTTTTATTGGATTCACAGTCAAACAGAAAACCAGTTCAAAGGTCAACACGTTTGTCTCATTTCTTTTATGGCTCAGGTTGATTTTATGTTTTGTAAACTGTGTTAAACTCTGTCTTGCTAACCTTTGTGGTTGTGCCTTTTATAGCCTGTGACAGCGATGTAGGCTTCAACTTGGCTGCTTACAACAGCAAGGCCACCAGAGGCTAAAGTAAACTGCAAACAAAAACTTCTCTCTTCTGCTCAGAGAGCATCATGGGTAATGCTAAGTCCACTATAACCTAACTATTGACTCAGTGCGTCTAACCTCTGAGTTATTCTCTGTACTTGTAATTCACATATCAAATTTCAAATGTAACGCAGTCTTCTTTTAACTCAATGTTTTATGTTATCTGTTTAATATGTAATATTAACTAAATGTTTCATCCATTATTAACTTATAAATCCTTATGAATTAAACATTTTCCTTAAATTAAGTTACATCAATATCCATGGCCCATGACTTTGAAAAGGCTGAACTTTGCCAGGGACAGTGCAAAAAAACAAAAGTTACTGGTAATTTTGTAAAAAAAATTTTCTTTGAAAAGCATGACTGAAGTACATTTATTTCATTTATGCAATGGTGAAAAATTGGTAAAATAAATGACAAACTGCTAAAAAAAAACACGTTCAGTTTCAGTATTTGGTTTTCTGCCAAGTGTTTCATTATTTTTGCTTTTGACCACAAATTTTCATTTTCATGCATCACTGCTGATAAGTAGTCAGGACATGTCCAGATCATGGCGATAATAAACTACACCACATGCTCACGTGTGATGGCACTAGAAAAAAGTTTGTCTTTTACTGTGAGTTTAAATAATTCCATTGGGATTGGCTGTGTTGAAGCAGCCAAACATGAAAATGAACGATTCATTCATTCATTCATACAACAGAGGCCAGTGAGGTATCTGCACTTCTGTATCTGTGGGTTAAATGCCAAAGACTGTTACACTGCACACCCCTTTCGTAATGCAGGCACTCTGTTTAAAACTTGAAATCTCAAAGCCTTAGCCAAGACAACCCCTGACATCATCAGAGGTGAATGATCATCTGAAAATAATGCACATTCTACAGCGTTCCCTCCAGTTTTGTGCTATAATTGCTGTATAACCTGGCAGGACACAGTACCAGCGCAATTCTCGACCTTACACCAATTTTAACGGTACTCAGAGAGTAATGTGCATCCCAAAAAGGTGTGTGGTTGTGTATATGTGTGGGCAGGAGTGTCGATCTGAGAGAGAGGGAGAGAGAGGGAGAGAGAGAAAGTTGTGTGGGATGTGAGATGTGGGAATGTTCAGCTCAGGGACTCCAGCTCTGTGATGCAGAGGGAGCTGTCTCTCTCTCTCTCTCTCTCTCTCTCTCTCTCTCTCTCTATCTTCGTCTCATCATGGGTTATGTAACAGCCTCTGGGCCATTGTTTTAAAGGGCTAGCTGCTCTTCCGGCTTTTCTGCAGAGAATCCCAGTCACTCATCAGATGGTTTATGCTCATCTGTAAGTGTTGCAGAAACTAAGGGCAAAAACAATCTGCATCGTTCCCATCGAGGCTGGGAAAAGCCCAGATTCACAGGGAAGCTCAGTGTCTTGCCAAGAGAAAATGTGCAAACCTGAGCCCTCGTGCAGCTAACATGTAGTGAAAACTGCAACCTTCTCATTAGTGCACATACCCCAGCAGAGACACACAGGTTGTGGAGCGGATTATCACATTCTTATGGGCTTGATACAATGGCTCAAAATGCCTCTGGCCAGTCTCATGTATCCTGTGCAAAAATTTGATACTTGCAAGCCTGCTGGCTGTAAGGTGCCAAACAACAGCCAAACTGGACACCTACCAAACCAACAGTAAAGAAATGCCCCATCCCCTCCCAGCACCGTCATTCCCTATCTGCAAAAGTTCCTCTGTATACTTTGATTCATAAAGGTTTCTTTTAGTCTCCATAGTGAACAGAATTTTATCATTGCTGTAGTAATCAGTTCTTTTTTATTTTATTTAATTTGTTGTCTCTTCAATAAACCACTTGAAGTGTATATAGCATACAAAATATTATTTTAGATTGGTCTTCATTTAGGTTGATGAAATACATTTTTATGCCAACCCCATCAGCAGTACAATGCTCTGCCTCTGTATCGGCACCTCTGCCTATTAAAACTGTTTTTAAGGCTGAAAAAGAAAAATGTTTTGAACAGCAATTTAAAAATTGTATAAGTGCATAGTTTTTCAAGCAAAGGTCAAGTATTTGATAACTTATATGAGAAGTCTTTACTGTTCGTTAGTCATTACTGCAGTGATGTTTGGCATACAGATTGTTAAAATGCAAGATAGCTTATCTCCATTACATATCTTTGTTGCAAATATTTGATGACGACATTCAGCCAAAATATCAGATATCAGAATTTTCTTGCTTCCTAATATTGGTGTCAGCATCTTCCCCTAGAATCCCATATCGGTCAGGCCCTACCATAAAAAGTCTTTTCCTTGCTAGCTCCATAGTCCAAAATCTGAGTAACGTCTGACTGAGCTCACGTGTGGAGAGAGCGGGTCATTGTCAGCAGAAATAACAGCAAGCATGCTGTGTTGTTGTGCATGTTGATGATGTTGCTGACGGATACATTTTCAGACCTGATTCTCTGCACAACATCCAGAGATCAGAGATACAAGCTTTAGCCTGTAGCCTAGTCACACCTCTGTATGGCTGAATGTCCCGCCCACAGCACTATTTGAGTGGTTACATGTTGCGAGCACTGGCCTATCAGCACTGAAGATTCCTGCAGACAGGCAAAAAGGAATGCATGTTCAGACTGGAGCTGCTCCGGTGAGGAATTGGAGCTGCTGATTTTGTTTTTTCTCCTTATGAAAGCGATACCAGCTATTGACCGACCAATGAGAACTGGGATGGACTAAGAGCTTATCAGCCCACTTCAAAAAACTGTCCCTCTTGTCTCGTCTGAATCTGTATCAATTCCACCTCATCAAAGTTTTGGCTCAAGAAGAAAAATACCTCTTAACCAATATTTTTTTCTGAATTGGCAAACAAACATTAAGAGGGATATTATAAATATTCTTTATTTGTTTTGTAGCAAGTAGCTCATTCCAGTAGAGTACCTTTTCCTTTTCAATGTGTCTGACTTCTGAGCCAAGACTGTGTTGCAACTCACAGTTGTGTCTCCAAGGCAACAGTTGCTCACCAGGTGTAATGAGATACAAAGTTTATTGTAATCCACTCCTGTGTGTTGTGTAAGTGAGGGGGCAAACCACTTTATTCATCTTCATCTAACCAACTCGTGTTTCAAACCCTTAAGATTATGGAAAACCTTCATCATCTACATGTACAGTCATTGCTGTAATAGGCATTACACAAATCTTCCTTTAAAAGAAGAAATAAACTACAAATAAAAAGTATTATTTTTATTTTGCATTAAAAAGCACCTTTGCTCAGTTCTCAGAAATCAAGAATTTTGCTGCTTACTTGGGCTAGTATGACCAGTAGCCTCTTGTGCCTGTTCTATATCTTTAATTTTTAGCTTCTTTTTGCTGCCCATTTTGCTTGATGCTAACAAACATACTGGTTTGTTTTAATCTTACGTTGCAGCTCTCATAAACCTGGTTGTGATCAGTGGCAGGTAGTCAAAAGCTCGGATGAAATTGTTTGCTACCAGTACCAAATAGCAGTGCCAGCGAACACAGTGAAGCCTGTAGCAGCTAAAAAGATGATTGACATGAGATCCAAGCCAAAAAAAAAAAAACAACAAAAAAGAATATTAGACACTGATTCATCAGCACTACAGGACTCCAAATTTATAATGATGTTGCTCTGTGTCTGCAAGATGTGTAAAAATGCCATTTTCTTGCTAACACGTTAGCCACATCAATCTTTAAAGATTGTATGTCAAAACGTGTTTGATTTTGGATCTATCAGTTAAGTGACTAAAACACTGAATAATGCAGTTTTAAAACTAACACAGATCCATGATAAATACAGCAATTTGAAAATACAGGAGCTTCCTGAGAAGAGTAGAGCAGTACTGTGTAGCAACAAAATGATCAATTGCATGTTTTGGAAGACACTTCTTGCTTGTTACAGGCGTTGGCGTAAACTGGGTTAGAGCTGAACAAAGCTTTCATTCTTAACATACTTATTAAACCAATTACTTCCACTTTAAAGAGCAATTGTTGTTAGTCTGCTCCTCCAATCTTTGAAAAGCCCTGTTTGGCAAATGGCAACACTTACAGTGTATTAAATTTACCCACATGATTCACAAGTTCACTCCGGTTCAACACAAGTCATGAATTTTAAACTTGTTACTCTTTATTTACATGTTGTTTGTGTTCCAGTGTGGTCTGCAGTGTACACAACAATACTTTGGTAGAAGCCTACAACTGCTTTAACTTCACTGCTGTGATTTGACCTTATCTATCTATGAGGCATTTATTAATTTCTATCTAATTAAACCTATAAAGAGTAAACCTGTTGATTTCCAACAAATCCAATTGTCATTTTAAAACTGATGACAAACTTCCTGTAAAAACAGAAAACTTTACATCATTGAAGGAGAATGCATCATTTTGGCTATGTGACACCTGAGCCAGATCCATTTTTTGGGAAAAGGTCAAGAGACACTATTAGAGATTCACAGCAAAACAGCTAATAAGTCATACAGTTAGAGTGTTGTTGTTTGTTTGTTTTTTTGTTTGTTTTTTAAGACATACTGTCCAGTACATCCCAGCGCCGCAGGGTCCAGCAACTACATGTCCATGCTGCACTGAAACCCCTGCAATCTTTTCTGATGTTCTTCAGAGTCAAGCTGGTTCTGTGAATTTCAAGCTAGCCATGGTTAAACATTGGGACTCAGGACCACTTTTAATATTGACACTCATTGTTCAGCAAAGTTCAAAGGAAATACTCATGCTTTACCTTTCCAAAATCGAAGGCTTTAAAGTGTAAGTCTATGTCCTCATTCCCAGTTAAACACCTGACAGTTTAACAAGCACAGAGCTACATCTACTCCACTAACCCTAAAATAAACATCGAGGCCATGTTACATTGTTAGGAGCAGATATTAGCTGGTTAAGTTAAGTTACTTGTGGTTATGGAGGGAACTAGCAAGCCTAGCCTCAAGGCTAAAGTCTATGGCTGAAGTTTGGGGATAGCAGCTCTGGCTCCACTGTTGTACGTGGAATGGAGACATATTCACATTTACACCTGTGTTCAATGTGATCAAAATGTGTCCCTGACCACCTTTGGAGGTGGTTTGGCAGACTGGATCACAATCTGTCCTCAATGCATTTTGAGTGTATTTACACCGGTTCTTTCATGTCATCAAGCATTATTTGACTGCATTTCAATCACAATAAAACAAATTTTTCAACAAGCTGACTAGCTCACAAATTCAAGCTCAAGTTTTCATATATCCACTCGTGACTGGAAGCAACAAGATCACTCTTTCTCTGAGGATGGTCTTAGGAATTCTGTACACTGAAGACTATTTGAAGCAGAAGTAGACCACACAAAAGAGCCAGTTCAGTTCAACCTAAGCATCACGAATCAACACAAACACAGAGTGATGGTTAATTCCTATTTTAAAATTGTCTCAGTAACACATTTTTTTAAAGACTGCTTTCCTTTTTGAGTAAAATAATTAAGAGCTTTGAGAAATAATTATAGATGGACAAAATACCGATTTTTTTTTAAGCTGGTATTGATGTATGACCCAGTACTGTATTCTGCCACCTAAAATGACTGATACCAATCCCATAATGACAACCTAAATTCATACAACTATCTACCAAAAAATCAACTTGTCAGCGCTCCTAAAAAAGGATGTAAAGGTGACTGATTTCAACTGATCTAGCCGGGATGTGGACAGCGTTCACATTTTGCACCTGCATTTGTAAACACAAACAAGGGCTAACGCCAGATATGTCTCACCCCACAACAGTATGCTGCGCCCCTTAAGCCACAAACTTTTAAAACTTGTACAAAATTGGTAAGATTTTATTATACCAATGCTATTATCAATTCCACTTATCGATCCATTTCTTTATCGATTCCCTTATGCACGTCATTAAATATCAGGAGTGCCACGTGTTTGATGCTCTGTGCCGTCGATCAAGGAGTGCTTCCCAGTCTCAGCAAAGCAGTGAAGGCAACGTTATGTATGCGCTGTCCTGTTTTAACATTAGCAAAAGCATGCAGGCCAGGCTGTGCAACAGATGCTGTATTTGACTTACGACCTTAAAGGAGAACCCCGGCCATTTTTGACCCTTTTCTCCTTTTCAAAGGGTCAAAAATAGCCGGAGTTCTCCTTTAATGAAAAAGAATGCTGTACAAATATATGTAATATAATACTGATCCATTTTAGATGACAGCGGTGGTGGACTGAGTACTGCTGCCGTTTCTACCAGCAAAGTTAGCTCCCAGGTTAACGTCACTGGCCCACTCTCCCTGATATCATTTTCCTGGCATGATGATGTTTAGAAAACTTCTGTGTGGTGTCCGAAATCTTGCTGGGTCATTCCCTATTTAGTGCACTATATAGTAAACACTATAAAGGGAATAGTGCGTGAGTGGATGAGTGAATGACTTTGAACACGGCTATGGAAAGTGTAATCCCTATGTCTCACCAACCCACCTCCGGTCCTCCAGGAGGCAAGACAAAGATGACAGAAAATGTTCTGCAATGAATAAAAACAGAGCTCCAGAAGAGGGTGTGATGTCATAACATCAGACAGGTATGTGGAAAAGGCAAAGACTGCAAAGCTGTTTAACCATCGGAAAAACACGTCAAACTTCCTTAAAGCTATGGTCTACGATCTGAAAACCAGTTTGGCTGTTGAGACAGATTTGAAAAATGCATCCTGCCCATC
>JAQLOL010014810.1:0-10304 GCA_029783665.1 Naso thynnoides
CAGATCCTCCGGCAGGCTGTTCCAAAGTTTACGGTCATAGTGGCTGGAATCAGCATCACCAAAGGTTTTTATTCTGCTTTGAGGGACAGTTAAAAGAGAGGAGCCGGAGGATCTGAGAGGCCTTCCTGGCTCATACGGTAAAAGCATCTCTGAGATACAGTGAGGTGTAAGTCCATGGAGTGCTTTAAAAACTAATAAAAGAACTTTAAAATCAATGCAGAAACTAACAGGAAGCCAATGCAAAGATTTTAATATGTGTGTGATGTGTGCTCTCCTTCTGCTCTGGGTGAGAACTCGTGCTGCAGAGTTCTGAATTAGTTGCAGTTTGTTTGTTATTAGTGATTAGTATGTGTGAATTCTTCAGTGTAGTTAGACTAACCCTTATAATTAGTGTCATCATGTGATTGGTCACTCAGCAGCAGGTTATTAATACAACATTCAGCCACAGTCAGCACATGGACGGAGGACGAGATCATCCTACCATTCTGCCTGGTAGCCTGTTATTTTTTCATTTTATTTTCATTTCAAGAGCCGGCTCCCATCAGTCACGTCAAAGAGCCGGCACGTTGGCGAGCGACACATCACTAGTTGGTTCAGGCCTATGAGGTTACCTACTGAGTTAGATGAGATACAACCAGAGATAGTGTCAGTAAAATAAAGCAACTTGTCTGAATTATCGAATAAAACGGTTTTCAAACAGAACAAAACACCGATGGGGTAAATCAGGGAGCCTCGGTTAGTGGAGTTCTACACAGAATTTGTCATTGGGAGGAAAATAAATGAATCAATTTAAACATTTACATACAGTTCTATAAATTAATAGGCTAAAGAAATAAAGGCCTATAAGCATTATAATGTTTTAAGATAGTAAATTAAACATTTTCACTCATGTTTGTATTTCTTACACAGCTTGAGAAGCTCTGCTGAAGCAAAAATAACACTGTCAATCTGAAGTGGGCTCATTGTAGCAGAAGCCTCCTGTGCAGCTGTGTTGACACAAAACTGCTTGATTTGTAATTTAAAAAATCAGTGAAGGGTTCCTGATGAAGAGCAAACCGATCAAAGATGGACTAAATGAACCTAATTGGCATATGTGGCATTAATCTGTTGGTTTGGTCTTTGCATTTGCTGTAGGTCACATATGCCCCTGTTTCTCTGTAGGCTACTTTAGATCTAACCCAATTTTTAAAAAACGTTTCACTTATCAGTACATTCATTTTTTAAAATGGTTCTTCACATTAGTAGAGGCCTAACTGTGTCTTTGTTTTGGGCTTGATTATTTTATATTAGCCCAATTCCTGACAGATTTCCTGTAATAAATATTCGTCGTAGTAGTATTATTATATGTGATGTTGTGTAAATTTGTGTTTCTGTAAATGCTTTAAATTGTTCTCACTATAGCAGCAGTTTTGCTCAATGATCTGCTGTTGGCCCGGGCGTGTAAATTTTTCTAAATCACAATCATGTAGCCTTTTCAAAATCATCAATCAAATATCAAAATCAATCAAAATCTATGCAAAACCTGATAAATAAGTCTGTCTAAACAAGTATTTATATTTGTTCGTGTCTATTTTTGATAATATTTTAGCCAATTGTGATTCTTTGTACATTTCTGAGTGATTTATTCCCTGATCAAGTGTTTTTTTATTACCTTTGTCACATTTACAACAGTGAGGGATTACTTGTTTATTTTACAGTGAATGTTAATTTCCTGCTTCCATCTTGAAGAGGATCCACTTGGTTTAAAACACAGAAGTGTTAGCAGAAATGAAACAGTGGGAGTTACATCAGTGTGCAGCAGACTTTGATAACATCTTATTTTCAGATGTCAGTCTGCGTGGCTTGATACAGTCGCCAAACATAATTTACAAATGATATCAGTCGTCCTCTCGGACGGCTGTCCTCCTGATTTTAAATGTGAAATGTTAATGTTGAGGGAAAAAACACATTAATAGTAAAATAAATCAGTTATAAGCAAATTAACTGGCACAGTGAGCGAGCAGCAGCTTGAGTGAGAAAGAGTCGAAGAGCAAGTGAAGCGATTCTCCTCATTAATCTGAGCTGTGAGGGGTCAACAGAGAGCAGGATGTTTGTGGACCAGAATAGCAGCAGCCCCAACTCCTCCACCCCCCCACCCTCCACCCTCCACTCCACCCCCCACCTTCTCAAGGTGACTTCAGCTGCTTGCTGGATGGGAGAAGGCAAGTGAGGGTGATTTATCTGGGTCAGCAGAGATGTGGGGACTGAGGTGTCCTGGGTGTGCCGTGTCAGACAGAAGGAGCCAATAAAAACGGCCTCACTGGGTTTGGCCTTGTTTTCGGATGAGGGGAAGCAAAACGACCGAGAGCCGTTAGATGCCAGTTCTGGAGCTATTTTTACTGAGGGAACATGATGAAGTGTTTTAACTGGAGTTTTTTTTGTTTGTGTGTCTAAGGACAGCATGCATGAGGCTCATATACAAGTATTTATCTCCATTCATATTGCAAGAAACATTTCACCAGCTGTTCTCGAGCATTTCCACCCAGGCAAGCTGTTTGTGTGTATGTGATTGTGTAATATGTGTGCATGTGTACTTGCTAACAGCTAAGATGAAAACTTGCCAATTAGTCCGACATTAGTGAGAATGCAGATGTGTCCAGTCATGCGCCACCTTCCCCGTAACACACTCCTGACAGACAAAACGCAGTGATTAAACTCCTTCAGAGGATGAGATCCAGTGTTATCTGCCAGTGCCGTCTTATTTTTAGCTGCCCCGAGACAGAACACTAACTGTTGGCAGGGCTGCAGACACTGGCAGACTCAGGATGTTTGAGGGGCAGGGACGAAAATAGTAAAAAGGGCACCTGTTATATGTGGGCACCCAAGAGGGCACTTCATGTTGTTTTGTCCACTCTACGGGACACTGTGCCCCGTTTGTCCCCTGGAAGGACATCCCAGAGAGCACGTTCACTGTGTTTCTTCTAACATCTGGGCCTGGGGGGGACAGATGCAGGGGTTCACCGTGGTGCCAGAAGGCCTCGGGTTTCATCTCAGAAAAATCAGCAGTGTGTTGAACTGACCTGAACAAAACATCCAAACCTGACTGGGTCGTTATTTCAGCTCTGAAACACTTTTTAAGTGAAAAACCCACCATGTGCTCTTGGTCTAACATCCACGACAGTCTTCAGGGACGAGAGCCCCACGTGTTTTTTTAAACTTTGTTTTCAGGTTTCATCAGTGTGCCATGTGATCAGGCAGATGGTAAAGATATTTTTAGACCTCTCCTTAAGCACATGTCATACCTTAAAAGTTGACACTTACCTTTTCTCTCGTAAACTGTAAATACGATTTTCAAATGACTTGTAGTTTTGGCGACCTGTGGGTAAGGTGGGGGTGGAGACACACTGACCACTAACCCTAACCCATTAACTGCCGTACATCTGGAGGCTAGATCACATTAGACTGGATTTAATTGGAGCTGCAACAACAAATTGATAAAACAAATGAATTAACGCTGAAATGAGTTTCATTACCGATTCACGTGTCGCATGATTATTGTGTCACTTGCCGTGTCCCGGAGCTGTTCACTTTACACGCAGACAAAAGGTGAACAGAGCGAGGCGGAGGTGTTACCGTGTTTATTTTGTTGACAAAAACTGTGACAAAAATATTTGTCAGCAACCCTATTTTCATGATGAAGACGAGACGATGATGAGCCAAAACAAGATCTTTTGAGCTTGGAGGAGACGCTCAAGCGACAGAGTTGGAGCTGCTGAGGACAGAGCGGTGGAAAGTTTGAATGACAGAAACAACATCATCATTATTTGATTGTTTCACAAAATCGTGGCCTTAAAAAGCCTGTGCCTCAATTCTGTGGAGAAATACATTCACAGTTCTGTTTTTATTTTCCTCCTTTGCGTTTCTCCTTCACATTTATCTGAAACTCTTTCATTAGTACTCTGCATTTCACCGTCTTTTCTGGTCCCGGTGTTTAGCTGTGGCCATCGTGTGTCTGCAGTGTGGTCAATATCTCCCAGCCTTGTCAAACATTAAGAAAATGAATGTTTTGTTTGTTTTTTTTAATCCAAATTGTGCATTCTGCCTGCAAACTGGAAACGATGCATCCTGATCTTTGACTGACATGTCGTGCACAGACTCTCCTCCCCTCTAGAGATGCACAGATGTGCAGTTCATGTAAGGAATCCTGATGTTACACAAGGAAAAGTGTCAAGTTTTTTTTTCATCTTTAACTATGAAACTATGAAAGATCAAAAAATGACTAAAATGTGACTGTGACTAATAAACTTTTTTCGTCTAAAGACTAAGGCTACATTAAAAATAGTTTTCAAAATTAAGACTTTGATGATGAAACAACCCCAGCATTTAATTTGTGTTTTAGTTTTTTAAAAGGAATAAATTATTTATGATTAATTATTGAAGCTCAGGGACGTTCAAGCAGCAACCTGTTATTTGTGCACTACTTTGCACTGCTGTCAGTTTGAAATAATGTCCTGTCTTTGATCAGAGGAGTGGAAACTAAATTTTCTCTTATCCGATTCATCAATTAATTGAAAAACAGTTGACAGATTCATCAAACATTAAAATGATTGTTAGTTGCAGCCCTAGATTAGACTATAGATTATCTCGTCCTTCAAACATTTTGTGCACAGACTCTACATGCTCACATGAATCTTTTGAGGAAACTGAACACAAGGTTCCAAGATGACACCTCGAAAGCAAAAGTGAGGACTGTGTGTGTTTGAGACCAAAGATATGAGTCCATTTTAAAATGTAACCCTTCACGAATGTTTTTGCTGGATCTACTGGATCAAATTCAGAACTGGATTTTTGTTGTTGTTGTTTTTCATGTTCACTTGTACAGCTCTAGCCTGTAATGATCTTTACGGGGAAAGATCTGGTTTAGCCGGCGGGTGTTATGTGACCTGCAGCTGCAGCTGCCAAAACTGTCTCACAGCTCAGTGCTGCGCCCCGGCCGTGAAAACATCCAGCAGCTAAAGAGAGCATGAAGGTGGAGAGCAAACCACAACTGACGGAGTGAATGTTGGGCTTGGATTCATCAGGTGGACACAAACATGTGAAACACATCCAATAAGTAAACATGATTAAAGTGAACACAACATGCAGAAGCACCTTTCAGTTAACCCTCTAAGCAGACACAGCGTTGATGTCACGGCTGTTTTTTTTCTTTTTTTAAAATTGTTTTTAAATAATTATAAATTCCCACTATTTCTCCACATGGAACCTACAGTACGGGTAATGTCAGAGAACTACAGTTACTTTGTTAACATTAGGGAAGATGAAGGTCAAAAAGACTGAACACTGCGCACTGAAAAAACTTTAAGGCATCATTCTGAGCAAACCTGAAGAAGCTGCAGGTGAAACACAGTCGCTCAGTAACGTCTCCATAGTTTTCCTGAGTGCGATGGTCAGTCTGTGACATCCAGCTGTGTCGCTCCTTCCTCCCGCTAACACCTGCTCGTCCACCGGCTGTGTGCGAGATGTCAGACGGCCTCATTGGGTTGACTTATGTTATTGTCTTCCAAAAGCTTTTAAATTTGTACACACTGTTAGCACTCCTCATCTCTTAACCAAGCCCGTCATACACCAGTCAAGTTTAAGATAAATCCATTTTGACGCACTTCAAATTGAACCAGTTTAGTTTTGATGAACTTTCAGTGTGACCCCCAAGTAAAGAGGCTCACATTTTGTACCGAATGTTCTCGTGCCCGTCCATGAGTGCGTTGGTCTTATAAAAAGTGTGTGGAGACACATTTCTGCTGTTGGCGATTTCTCCACTGACCAACAAAAACACAGTCTGAAGTCATTGTTGCAAGATTTTCCTGCTTTTTAAAAAATCACATCGTTCAGATAAAAGCATATACCCACAAAAGGAATGTTTTCTATGGATGTTTGGATCAGCTCCTATAATTCTAATCAACATGTACCCATAAATCATCAGCGTGCCACCAACCCAAACAAATTATTTCAGAGACCTGCACTAGACATTTCACCTCCCCTGTACCCGTCCCTACGTTGCCCATGGAGTCCATGGACGCACAGATGGACCGCTAACATGTTTGCTGCTTTGGCTTTTGGAAAGAAAACAATTCAGAGTCAGAAACTGGCAGTGACACCTGCACTGCTGCTGCTGCTCTGCAGGTGTGAGATGTGGCTCCTTGTTATGATTTCCACCTGATGAAGGGGGCAGTGGTGGCCTACTGGTCAGAGAAGCGAGCCTGCGATCAGAAGGTCACCGCTTTAATCTCCCGACCAGCAGGATTTACGTGGGTGGTCAAAAAGTGAAGGGAACTGCTTTCCCCGCCCATATTCCACCTCTGAGGGCCCTTGAGCAAGGCGCCTACCCCCAACTGCTCCAGTGGAGCTGCTCAGTGGCCACAGATATGCCTGTCGCTGTACTGGGCAGCTCCCGGGTGTGAATGTTTAACTGTGTGAGTGTGATCAAGTGATGAAAAAGAGAGTCTGCTGTCAGTGGAACCTTCCCTGAATAAATAAAGGTTAAAAAAAGAAGAAGAAGACCCTCAATCCATGAAACCATTAGAGGATATTTCTGTCTGACTTCAGCATTGGTCATATTAGCTCATCTCTCAATGGCACTTGTGAGGGTAAAATATTGACATGGGGGTAATTGTGTGCATAAAAATGTCTCATGATTAAGTCACACAGGGAAAAGGTTTTTATAAATGAAGAATTAAATAATGGTAGCTGGGGTGCAGCAGAGTTGTTGGGACCTTCAGACCTTACAGAGACATTCAGGAGATGTAACCAAAGCTACCTACATGTTAGTCTCAACACACATGACCACATTTTTAGTCACCTCTCAGTTATTCTGCACGCTCATGAGGATGCTCCGCGTCTCAAGTCATTTCATAACCCTCACAGCACACCATGGAAATGTCTGGTTAATGTAATCATCACATTGCAGTTGGTTCATGTGATTTAGCTCTGGGCCTCCATAACGTTGGGCTTGCAGGTAACAGATAAACAAATCATTACCCAATACTTTAATTACACTTTGAATCATCCTCAGCATTTTTTCATTGTTTGTTTTGGCAGTTAGGGGCAGTGGTAGCAACTGTGGCATTTAACCAAAATGACAAAAACACACAGGCTGGTTTTAACAGATGACATCACGTCACCCCCGTCCTCGCTTCTCTGCACTGACTCCCTTTCTGTTTGAGGACTGATTTGAAGATTTTGCTCATCATTTTTTAAGCTCATATCAGATCTTGTTATATAATAGCTATGCGAACCCCAGGGAAGCCTGTGTGCTGCCTTAGGTCCTTCCATGAAGCCCTTCAGGTCGCTCCAAAGTCGACGCTCAAATCTAAAGCTGACGGCGCTTTTGGAACAACCAACCCAAGGACGTCCGGCCTGCAGAATCAGTGACTTCTTCTAAGTGCCCTCTTAAAACTCACCTCTAAACGTCATCCTGCTTTTATTGATTGATTGATTGATGTATCATTTGTGTTTTCTGATGTTCTTTTATCTTTCCGCTGTTCTTCTTCGCTCATGTGATGTCGTCTTTCACCGCGTCTTTACCTTCAGCTGTTACAGGCTCTTCCTGCCATGTTGCCTGCTTTCGCCCCCTCACTGATATGTTTCCTATTCTGTGTTTTACCTTCCAGCTCGATCTCTAGCCTTAACTGTTTCACTGTTTCACCCTCTGTTTGCTTTGCCTGTCAAAACTCTGTTTTTGAAGGTGTCACATAAAGTTATTGTTGTTGTTTTTACTTATGTAAACGCTGGATGAATCACAGGCTTCACTCCTAAAGCTCCTTCAGACAGTTGACAAGAGTTTACAGCTCCCCTTCCCCTGCCTGGAACTTCTGTTGTTCCCTTCGCCATTGCTGCTAATGAAGATGGCTAACTTGTTCTTCTTCTGTGGGTACAGCTACGATCCTGTTTGCTGCGGCTGCTGCACATCATTCAGTGACCTGCTGGTCTGACTCGTACTCAGTGGCACAGAGATGGCGTGCTCCAGCTGATCTCAGAAGTCGTAATTTCCACCGAGACCTAACCGTGTTTGTTACCTTCATCAATAAATCACCTGCTCAGAGATCAAAGGTCCATATTTTATTTACAGTCTGTATTTCTGTACTTCATTTTTAAGTTAATTGATATCTTTACTGAGACTGATGTGCAAGAACATCAGTTCTCAGACCCAATCAATGTAATTTTTAAGCTGAATTGTTTGATTATGCATTGATTATCACTATACTTGCCTATATATTGTTACCCCCAAAATCTATGAAAAAAAACAAAAGCAATAAAAACTTGGTCACTAAAAAAAAAGCAGTCACCATCCAAGTTGACCGTCGGATACGTCATCAGGAACGCTCCTGAAGTCAGAACTCCAGAATTTCAGTAACTTTGAGCTCGAAATCCAACATGGCAGCTCTGTGTATTAATAAATAAGCTGTACACTGTATAATCTTATTTTGTGTCATTACATCAGTAAAACTGACGGTATTGTTCAATTTCTGTGTGTTTATGTTGCTTTTGCACATAAAAATGGTCACACAATGTGTTGTCGTTGGCTGGTAGCTAGCTAATGGTGCGTTCCCTTTGACCTCAGAAGTTGTAGTTTCCAAGTTTACAGACGGAAGGAACGTCCCCCGAGGTCAGAACTCCAACTCAGCATCTAAGAGGAACTTCAGTAAGCCTGAGATCGAAATCCAACATGGCAGCTCCGTGTATTCACGATGAAAAAGCTGCACATTGCACTGTTTAGTAATCAGTAAGACTTGTTTTTGTGTCATTAAATCAGCCAGACCAACTGTATTGTTCAACTTCTACCTGTGGTCGTGTTTTGATGTTTTTGCACACAAAAACTATCACATCGTGTGTTGTTGCTGGCTGGTAGCTAACACTGCTAACAACAATAGCTAGCAGTGGCTTCTCTTAACTGAAACACTGTAATCAACATTTACACGATGAAGCAAAAAAAGGTATCCGTAGCCACTTTAAGTTTACCTCAGTGACCTGGTGTCTCTGTTGAACATATCCTAACTATGAGGCTTCGTCCGTCTGCTATCTGGTGGACAAAATCAGACATGACACAGCAGCACTTCAGGGGTTAACTGTATTAAATTGTCAGGTTGGCAGTCCAAGTAAAATAGCTGACCACACACAGACATTCCAGCTGCTAACAGTCCATATTTCACACAATACTCTCATAAAAATCTTTTATCATGTATGTTTTTTTTAAACTTGTTCTAAGTTTACAGTTTATGAACTTGTATACAAAACTGTGCAACACTGCGACTGATAAGACACTCCACACAAGTCCTGTAGTGCTAATGAAGGTGTTGGAATGTAGGTTTATTTGTCACACGAAGACTAGAGTGTAGATTTGTGCACATACAGCTCTCACCTCGCACACATGCACAGAAAGCTGAAGCATTTCCCTCCTGGACATGCAGTCATTATCCAACATTCATGAGTTAGTGTTCAATAGAACCTGTCTTCACTGTAAACTCACAGCACAACAGTCAAGTATATTTTATGAAGCTACTGCTGAAGTGTTGTCAAAATCAGACAAATTTCCAATAATTCGCCTTCGGTCTGCAAAACCCCTTCTTATTCTCATCGTTGTTTGAAGTCCAGTTGTAGTGACATCAGTCATTAGTGCTCTCAGTGGAGTTTTAATGTCCCAAATAATCGGTGGGGGGTTTAATTGTCTGTAATTTTAGGTGAGTGGGGGGTGAGCCCTGTTTCCACTGAGCGGTGCAGTTCACTTTGGTTTGGCACGGTTCTCTTCACAATGGCGCCCCTATATCTGGCTTCTGTTTCCACTGGTGACCGTACCCTCACGTGGTGGGCGGTGCTGTGCTGCCACGCCGTGCTGCGCACAGTAAGGGCGCTCTGTCACTTTTTTCTCCAGGTGAGAAATATTTCACCTGTATAAACCAGTAGAAATTCATTTAGCATTTTATGCGTGTTTGAAGATCCAATCATGACTGAAGCGAATGCCGTCATGACAGAAAAGCAAACACAAATGAATTACTGTTGATGTTCAGACATTTCATAACCGTACATGTACGATATACATGTGTGACAAATAAATCCTCTTCTCTTCAAGTTGTCATATTGACATAGATGGGCTGATTAATTCATGGCCTATTCATGCGTTAAACAGCATGTAAGAAAAAGTTCCACCTTAAAAGCTGCATCTGAGCGGCTCAGTGACGGAAATGATCTTTTTTTCACCAGTAACGTTAAACTTATGACAAAGAATCGACGTGAAAAGGCAGCAAAGCGTCCTTTTGGTTTTGGTGTCATGT
>JAQLOL010014811.1:0-10304 GCA_029783665.1 Naso thynnoides
GCAACCCTTGGTGCGCACTGTTAGTAAATCAGTTTGTACATTTTTTTGCGTGTGCAATGAGTTTGCACTCATTTTTACACATGCAAACCTTTAGTAGATCCTGCCCTTAGTGTTTCATAATCATACAAGGTCAACAGCACAACTGGGAAAAGAGCTGAAAAAGGCGAGTTAGTCTATCAGAAAGCATGCTGGGACAGAGGTGGCTGGAGCCAAAATCTGTGACGCTATCAAAACGAAACACCAATGCACTTGACTGACAACTTGGCAATATGGATGCTGAGGAGCTTTTGCGCGAGGTGAAGGCTGCAGTCGGTGCAGTGCCTGCAAAAGAAGGCACTGGCCTGGAGATCCTTAGTTAGCCTACATTTACAGCAAAAATATAGTCGACCTGTATACCAACGTCAACATTGCTGTACGACTCATGGTGACTGTGCCTGTGACTGTAGCGAGTGGAGAGAGGAGTTTCTCACTCCCAAAGCTAATCAAAATATATCTGAAAACAACCATGCTGCAGGAGCGTCTGTTGGCTGTCGCCCTGATTTCAATAAGTGGAGTAACGAGATCGCTGGACAAAGATGAGCTCATTAGAGCCTTCTCAGCACTTAGGAGAGTGAAGTTCTAGACAGCTACCCAGGACAACATCCAGATTGAATCAACGGTAAATCTCTCAACATTTTTTAGCCAAAATAAAGTACATAATAACAATAATGACAATAAATAAACTCCTTTTTTACTAATTAGCCTACTCTCCCTCTTTCTTTCCTCTGTGCGCTCTCTCTTTTTGCTCACCAGGCTTGACGTGAGCTGTCCACGGTGCTGATGATCCTGACCTTGTGGAAAGTATTTAAAATGCACAGTTAAATCCTCATGGAAAAAAATATTTAATTGTAGAAATGCACTGTTTGAATACTGAGTTTTTTATGTTGAAAATTAAATTTACTTAATAAATGCGAATCGTTTCAAAGATGTTTTTCTCTAAATCCTTTTGGAAATCAAAGGAGTTGAAATGCGCCTGTTAAATCCTTGTTTTGTAGGCCTAAAACAACATAATTGTTTGAAATGCACTCTGTCCCTACTGAAACAGGATTTAGCTTAATTGATGCTGCACTGATTAAATCTGTATGCACGTGAGTAGCCCAGGTATTGCAATAAATGCTCTGTTTAAAATCCATCACGGCATGTTATGGAAATGCTTTAATTGCATGAAATGCGCTGTGATGCGCTGTGAAACATACTTCAAACAAACAATTTAGCCTGATGTGTGTTCCAAATTATAGTTCTAATGATTAGGTTTGAGTTAAGGAGTAACACAGTGATATGCCTTTGTTTTTGAAAATCTCACTGTTGTGAATAAGGGCCATTTAGGGTCATATGTTTTCTTTTGAAAAGGGCCCCCAACACATTTTCTGAAACGGGCCCCTAGATCATTAAAGCCGCCTCTGTGTGTGTGCTAAATTAAAGTATTTTCATTTTCTCCTTCTTGTATTTTGCACACTCGGTGAAAATGTCCCATGTTGCATATTCACCAATGGAAAGGTGCTGAATCAACAGTGTGCGCTGTCATGCTCTTTTAAAAGATGCAATCTTCAGTGCACACCCTCAGTAGATCAGTTTGCACATTTGTTTGCTGTGATATCCAGTTTATACATGTTTTTACGCACGCAGACCTTTAGTAAGTCAGGCCCTTAGGGTGCGATCTCACACTCGTCTGTGGCGCAGGGTGCAAACACCAGGTGCAAGGGTTTTGATTTATTCAAGCGGTGTAAAAGTCAGCACATAAAATCACAGAGGGGGTGTTATGACGGTAGACAAGTCACACAAGTCAGTGGGCAAGACGAGGGTGGTTGCAGCATTTTAATTTTAGGGTCTTTAAGTAAACTTCATCGACCAAGGACAAGCTGCCCAACGTGACGAACCCAACATTACAATGTGAGACCTTGCTCGCCAAACATCAACAAACCAAAACTAAACACTCTGGACATGAAATTAACATTCCAACTGGGGTAGATGAAGGTGTTGATGAGAATGTTAATTAATAACAATCAAGGTAAAATAATCTGGCCACCAAGAGGCACCGTAAGGTCACACATTTAACTCTAAACCAGGGTCTGATCATATCCATCGATCGACTACTATCGGGTGATGTGCATCTATTTCCTTGCCCTAATTCCCTTGAAACAACTGAAGCAATCAACAACAAACTTTACAACCCCATCTTTCAGGTATGTACACAACACGGAGAAATTCTGAATGTGACTCACGGGTGCCTAATCAAGCTGTCAGTGTGAGTACAAGAGTGATTAAGGGTCCTGGTGCCACCAGGTGAAGGAAGACGCCGATAACTTTTAACACACGGTTTGGACTAGCTGGGGTTGGGGTACCGACGGTGACATCAAGTGGTAAATGAACACAAAGTGGATACGGCTTACAAGATTTTATTTCTGATAATATCTCTGGTGTAACAGATTTAAGTCCAAAAGTATGGCTCTCCAATAAGAACAATGTTTCCCAACTCTGCCGCAGTATTGAAATCAACTGAGGAACAAGGTGGTGTAGGTTGTTGGCCAGTCAATACACAACCAAGAGTTTACGTTGATAATTTCAAGAGCGTAAGTAGGACAGCCAAAAACAAACAGAGTTGAAAACATGACTCCAAAGAAAAGTAAGTTTAACTTTTTCCAAACCGTGAATCATGCTTGATTAGTCTGAGATTCACATGCTAAACCCAAGGGACTTTTAAAAAGCCATCTCAACAACTGCAGTATTTTATCTAAAAGCAATCAGATACAACATCTTCTTCTAGACTTTTTGTTTTTATCCGAAACCTGGTTGCATGAAAATTCAACATCAGCTGCACTGCAGATATCTTGCTATAGTGTTTTATTTTAAAGACAGTATTCAATCTGAGCAAATTTAGTGGTCTAGTGGTTTCCATCTGGAACGCCTTAGCCTAAAGGTCATTCTGTCACCTCAAATGATGTTTACCACTGTTGTGCCATATCATCCTCCTCATACAAAAAATGAATTTTATAACAACTATGAGGCCTTCTTAAAGAATGTGACCCAATTAATGGGTGATTTCAATAATAATTGGGAAGATAAGTCACAAAGGAAAAGTCTCAACAGATGTGTAATGGTTTAGATTTTCACCAGCTAATTAAGGGGCAACAAGAATAACAAACTCCTCAAAAACACAAATTGATTTAGTATGCAGTAACAAACCATAACGAGTGACTAAAACTTTCAATATGACTCCATTGTCAGACAATCTCACACATATAGTCAGAAAATTAACCCATACAAGACTACGCCTTCATGCCCCCAGACAATTTGGACAATGAGAACAGCTCACAATTCCTCAAAATTTATAAATGCCATTAAAGGAGTCAGAGTACTTCAGGATCTTCTCAGAGGTGCAGTCATTAGTGTAGAGGGAAAAGAGCAGCAGGGAGAGGACACACCCCTGGGGGGAACCAGTGCAGGTAGCCCTTTTGTGTGGGTGAGAGGTGTGAAAAAGGGCTTTTCAAACCTGCAGTAGAAGCTGTTCAGGTCATCTCTCCACAGGTGGGGGGATGGTCTCCTGTAGTTGATGATGTGCCGCAGGTCTCTCCAAACTGACACAGAGTTGTTGGCTGAGAAGCTGTTTTTTTAGCTTTTCACTGTAGCTCCTCATAGCTACCCTGATCTCCTTTGTCAGCTTGTTTCTGGCCTGCTTGTACAGGTCCTGGTCCCCACATCTGTATGCCTCCTCCTTGGCCTGGCTCAGCTTCATGAGGTGTGGACCAGGGTTTGTCGTTGAGGTGTGGACCAGGGTTTGTCGTTGAGGTTTGGACCAGGGTTTTTTGTTGAGATGTGGACCAGGGTTTGTCGTTGAGGTGTGGACCAGGGTTTGTCGTTGGTGTATGTGCGGAAGGTCTCCGTCTGCACACGCATCCTCACAAAAACTGATGTGCAATGTCACAATGTCAGTGAGTTCGTTGAGGTCTGTGGCTGCTGCTTCAAAAACACTCGAGTCATACAGTGAAATCAGTCCTGTAACTCCAGCTTTGACTCCTCAGTCCATTTCCTCACAGTCCTTACGACAGGCTTAGAAGTTTTTAATTTCTGCCTATAGGTCAGGATGAGATGAAGCAGACAGTGATCAGAGAGTCCTAAAGCTGCACGGGGAACAGAGTGATAGGCGTCCTTTAAAACTGTGTTGCAGTGGTCCAGTGCGTTAGTGACCCTGATAGGACTCTTAATATGCTGCCACTATTTTGGAAGTTAATAGGTGAGGTTTGCTCTGTCAAAAAATCCCATAAAGATGAGCGTGGAGTCTGGGTGTTTTTTCTCCGCGTCTGTTATCTGGTCAGCCAGCTGTCGTAACGCCTCAGTTTCACAGGCCTGAGGTGGGATGTTCAACCAATCGAACGAGGAGAACTCCCGCAGTGAATAAAATGGTCTACAAATTACGAGAAGAGTCTTCAACTTCTTCAGCACTGTGACATCTGTACACCAGCCTTCATTTATGTAGAGGCGGGTTCCACCTCCCTTCGTTTTCCCCAAGAGCTCCATGAAGCAGACCGCTTGGAAAAGCTGGAATCCTGGCAGCCATAATGCGCTGTCCAGGATGCATTAACTAAGCCACATCTCAGTGAAACACAGGGCAGCAGATCTGCCAAAAGCTTTATTTTTTGAGTTAAGAAGCAGCAATCTGTCCATCTTATTTGCTAGTGAGTGGATGTTCTCCAGGTGTATAGACGGGAGCGGAGTACGAAATCCCCACTGCCTCGGCTTAATGAGTGCTGCTGCATGCTTCCCCCATCGGCATCTGCAGCAAATCCCATAGAGAGCTGCTGCGCCTTCCTCCAAAATCTCTGTAAAACTTCCTGGTTCAATGGAAACCTGAGAAAGAGTTCCAGGAGAGGACTGTCTAATGTTTAAAAGTTCCTCTCTGGTGTAAGTGACCAGAGAGGGGCAGCAGGAAACTGAATAAACACACAAAAACACGCAAAGTACTACAGAGCGAAGTACCAAGGCGACCATCCATGGGGCCATCTTGGTTGTTCATGAATGCAATGACTCTTTCTCACATGACCTACTATTTAACAACCTGAGGCCAAGCCAGCCCACCCACACTGAAACCCACTGAATCACTATAAACAAACAAACAACAGAGACACTGGACGGGAAGCCAGCCAGATACCATCACTGCAATATTCTTAGAAAACACAGTCTCCTGAGCTGGGAGATCATCATTCATGCAAATCTCCGTCTGGTCTTTAAAAATCTACATAACCACACACCCCCTCCGCTTAGTAACTTCATCACATCACTGCCACAGTCCAGGCGAACCACCAGAGCCACTGAGAGAGGGGATTGTACCTTTCAGAACGAGCACCTTCAGCCAAACAGCATTCTCTCTTGACACTTTTTAATGTATTGTATGAAGTATTGTATGACTACATAGTACTGTACAGTATTTTGATATTGTCAGTGTAGCTTTTTAGTATAGGACTAATGTATCTTTTGTGTTTTATATGTGGTATGTATAGTTAAGGTTAACTGTGAATAGGAGGGGTCAAATGCAGAGGATCAATTTCCCCAAGGGGATCAATGAAGTTATTTCTTCTTCTTAATGACTGCTTGTTTTTTCTGTCTGGGGACTACAGATGAACACTAGCCTTTTTGGCTTATTCCGGCATTTTTCTTATGGAATGCACTGTACCCATGAAATAAACCAATAAACTAAACTCCACCTTTGCTGTCACATGACAGGAGAAGAAACTGTGGCCCGCCCCCTGCAGTCCTGGCACACAACGAATACTCCTATCAGCTGTGCACAATCACTTCATCAATTCATAGGTGCGTGTTTGACCGGAGATGTAAAAATCAATCAGAAAGTCTGCTCTCATTACCTTTAAGATCAGGCGCACCCTCGGCACACATGCAGGCAGGATTACCAGGTGCAAACAAAAACAAAAGATTTTCACGTGAGGAGACAGAGTTTGGATTTGTCAAAGCACAAAGGCAAGTGATGAGACGAAGGGGCGCCTCTTAAATCTGATTGTCATTGTTCCAGTAATACAATTCACCATGTCACTCCTCTTTCCCTCTGACAGATCGATCCATTAATCTTTTTTTAAGGCTGTCTCTCCTGTGTTGTTAAGTTGTTGTTGTGGTTGTCTTGTTTTTTTGTTGTTTGCGTTTGTTATATCATCGCTGTGTCTTGTGTTGCTTTGTTCAGAATAAACCCAACACTTGTAAACTTTATATATTTTGAGAAAAAAAATATTAAGACAACTTTGATCTTTTACTGCAAATAAACAGAGCAAACAAAGGAGAGCAGTTCCCCCGAGAGATAATCTTGATCTGTGCTGGCTGTTTCACACATTCACCCATTTATCTGATTAATTATTAGTAAACTGAAGGTCACACTTTAATCACTGCTGGGTCTTAAAAGTTCCTAAATTGAAGCCAAAAAAAATCGCAACATTGTTAAGATTATTGATGAATTTTGTGTTGCTCATAGCATGTGTTAAGGCCAGCCTTTAACTCTGTTTCAGGCACCATGGCTGCTGGACTGAGGCCAGTGATCCTGCTGCTGTTGCTGCTGTCTTGTTGGCAACTGACTGCAGCCAAAGAAGGAAAATCCACAAAGAAAGGAAAGAAAGGCAAGCAAGTTGTCTGCCCATCGTAAGTAAATGTCCTCTGTTCTCCAGTAGGCCCACATCCTACACCCTTTTATGTTGCCATTACTATCAACATTATCCTCACAGCTTGTCAGTTTTTCATTGCACCATCACGCCACATTATCCAGATATTGATGTGCAGGAACATTTGTTGTCCCTTGTGCTTTGTGCACAGTAATAACAGTGTCACCAATGCTGAGAGTACGACAGGACAAAACAGTTGTTTTTGTACAAAATAATTAAAAGTGCTGTAGTAAAGAAATTAGGTAGTTATCAAAACCAAACATTTTTGTCCAATCCAAAATTTCTTCATATTCAACACATTCCTGAATACACCATAACCTTTTCCTTTGGCTACATTTTCACCGTGAAAGTTGTTTGATGGACCTTTTTAATAGTTTCTTCATTTTTTAAAATATTCTCTGCATGTGGTCTTTTTGACCTAATGATCTACAGTAATGTTTATATAAGTGTGTCATCCTCTTCTGAGGTCTGTCACCAGGGACAAATGGTGCCAGTCTGTTTCCTCTGCCCTTTTTTAAAAAAATCTTTTTGAGAGCTTTGTTTTTATTTTCTTCATTTTAACATCATTGTTACATCCCCAAGATGTGTAGGAGAAATGGGGATTAACAATTGAATATGAAGATCACCCAGAGGAAGAACGATGGATGGCGAGGTTAAGCAGTATAAAAAAAGGATTTATTGATAGGCTACACAACAGAAAGCGATCTTCACAGACTGAAGACAAGTTGTTGGATCTAATGTAACACAGCTCCAGGTGACATCACAGCTCCATTCAAATGGCCCACTGGTGCTGGGCCGCCGTTAACTTGTTGCTTTTGTGATCAGCTGAAACGGGGAGGGGGGGGATCCATATCCACACACACACTGCGGCACATAACAAAGGTGTTTTCCGTGAACAACATAAATAATATTTATGCTTTTGAAATAGATACATTTGGTTAGGGTTGCATAATAACAACATGCAAACAATGTATGTGTTGAACACTCTGCGTTTGATACTGAACTTTCACTTCTTTTTCTTTAAATTTTAGCCTTATTCTAATCAACAATTACAGTTTATTCGGCATTTTACAAGTACTGCAGAGGAAACATAACTAATGCTTGTTATTGAGTCATCAATGTGATCGCTCTGGATCATTATAGGTAAACGTTAGTGTTATTGTGCATCTTTGTTTTTGTTGTTCTTTTTTTTTTTGCAAATTGTCTATAAAGGGCTGAAGTGTCTTGAGCCTTATGACATTCAGTGGTCCCAAAATCAAAACAAGTAATGTGAGGTGGCTTTTAGTTTTTATGCTCCGAATATTTGGGCGAGTTTCCTGACTACCCAAGGTCTGCTAGTCAGAGTTCTGCTTTAAAGCTAAAGGAGTATTACACACAGCACACCAAAGTGCGATCAAAACATTTTTTAGTAAATATTTCTAGTTTCATTGCTTGATAATATAATGGCTGTTCCACTACGAAATGTGTGAGTATGAGTGTCTGATGAGCAGGTCAGCACTTTGCAGAGATGACTGCCGGCAATAGATTATGAATTTATAGGGCAAAGGGTAAATGCTGATTTGTGTTGTAAAGTGCTTTGATTGAGACAAAAAATATATTACATACCATAAATAATGTCCATTTACCATTCAACCATTTGATCATCATCAGCACCTGTGTTACACTCATTTTTGGACTATTAAGTGGGTTTCCATCAGCCTTGTGCGCATTTACATGAGTGACAACAGCAAATTCTAAAATATCTTGAAATATTGTGTAAAAATTGGTATAATGATTAAAGGTCAATGTGAAAAAGTGCAGTGGAAACCGGTCCAGCAAACAGATGATGAAATTTAGAACGACTTAAAAGTCACTCCAGCTTCTGCATTCCACTCAGCTGGAGAAGCTATGGCTGTATTGAATTGACTTGTACTTTATTAATCCCTGAAGGGAGATTCACATGTCTGGCAGTTCATTTGCCATTGGCTAGAGAGTTATAAAGCCTAATGGCCGTAGGTATGAATGATCTTCTGTATCTCTCAGTCCTGCAGCGCAGAGAGATGTGCCATCCACTACCGCTGTTTCTTAGGTCCATAAAGATGTGAAGAGGATGATCAGTGTAATTTAAAATAGCCTCTACCTTCTTCTGTGTGCACCTCTCCACCACAGCTCCCAGTGAGTTCGACCTGGTTCCAATCACAGTCAACTCTTTCCACCAGTCTGTCCAGTCGCCTTGCATCGTAACGTTTTATACTGCCTCCACAGACAGACAGCAGACAGTGGCATAGAATAATACACTTGCCACCATGGACTAACAAAACACAGACAAAAAATTTTGGCATTTGGTATTTGGTAAAATTTGGTATTGGCAGACAAAAATACAGGCAAGCACACAAGCTATGTGTGGACCGATGAGGAAACTGCAAGGGTTTTAAATTCATGCAAATGTAGTTTTTCCAAAGTCTGTTGCGCTCTCAGTTATGTTTACTTCAGTTCTCCTTACTTACCATTTCATTAGTTGTGTACTCATGTTACAAACACACAGTCATCATCGCACCCGAGCTATCCTACTCACCATATTTTGGTCCCCGCAACTTCTCTCTGTTCCTTAAAGTTTGATCTCTAAGAAGTAGCCATGAAACAAATTTCATTTCTATTAAAGGTCGCAACCCTGACATATATTTTTGAGAGGCTGTGGCTTCAACTTGAAAACGTTGCCCTAATCCTAACCCTGACCCAGCACTGTATGCGTTAGCCTCCTAAGATCTGTTCGTTTGATGGCATAATATAAGAAAATATAAACAATGTGATGCAAAAATGACAAGCTTTGTCATGTTGCGTTGTTTTGGTTATAGAATTACTCGTTAGACATTTCCACAATGTCAAAGACTCACCTGAAGCAAACAATGTAATGTTTGGACAGCAACAGTATCACATGACATGGCATATGATCTTTTTCACCTGTAGCTCTACCCTACCTTTTCTTAGTAAGAATTTCAAAAGTATCAGTTACAGGTCAGTTAAATAGTAAAGGTCTACATCTGTCAAATTATGACAACTATTTCAAATTATGCAGTTTTATTTTGGATATAAAGTAGCTGAAAATAAAAACTAAGGTCCTTGTATTTAAGATTTATAGGTTTGGATTTGTGTGGGTCATTCTCATTTTGCAGTATAAGGTAATTTAATAGTGAAAACACAAACATTGGTTAAATGTTTCTTTTTTATTTAAGAATATCCTGCTTAACACTAGAATCAGGGAATTTGAAATCATTGAGAACGCCCAAAACACACCTGCCAAAACCTGAGCTGTGTCTCAATTCAGGGGCTGCATCCTTCGAACACCACAGCCGATGAAGGCTCCTCTATCACGCTAAGGGAGACACAGAAAGCCTGTATGTCTCCCCAAGCTGTAAAAAAAAAAAATCACATAGATGTTGTTATATTGTATTGTGATTGAGATTCTGACCCACCATCAGTTACAGGGAGGTGAATACGGGAGAAGTGTTTGCATCCTTAAGCAGCAAGCAGGAAATTTTATTGAAGCCAGATTACAATGCAGAAGCACTAAGAATTTTTTGAGCATGCAGAATTTCTTTTTTTTTTAAAAAAGCGAATATATCTGACATA
>JAQLOL010014812.1:0-10303 GCA_029783665.1 Naso thynnoides
TAATCTGTTTTAATGGATGCCAAAAAAAATTGCAGATTAATAAATAATTAACATAACAAACGACTGAGGCGGCCACTGAGTGCTGGTTCCATACAGAGTTGACCTGCTTAGCTGTGCCAAACAATCAATACTATAAGCTAAAGAACAGACACCAGCTGCAGGTGTTGAAGCATGTCTTTTACATTGTGTCCGTGTGTAAGTGTGAACATTTAAGTCCATTATTTCCAAGCTAGCAAGCGCAAATATCGAAAAACATACATGTCATGCACATTTTTTTTAACTATACAATGAAAAACCCCTCTCTGTCTGTCCGTCTGTCTGAATCAGTTTTTCTCCTGGATGAGTTGCCAAATTAATCTAAAATTGCACATGGGCATTGAGAAGGGCCCTATACAGAGACTAACGAAGACCTTTGTCTTACATACCCACTGCCCATGCCCTTCATGTATAAAAACATTTAATTGAAAACACATAAATAACACTGATTTGCTTCTTCTCCTGCTCATAGAGTCAATGAGTGAAAACACAGTAATGAGGGGTGCTACACGGCAATGTGCAGAGGCGACCACACAGACTCATCACAATAGGCATGCCAGTAAACCATGGTTTTGCTGGTAACACATCTCAAGTGATGCGTCTTGTTGTGATTGTCCCTCTACTCACGCTTACACTCTTTATTTCCCTTCCTGTTTACAGTGGGTTAAAGCACATTACATGTTACTTTCTCTTCCTGTCAACAACTTAAGTGATACCTGTAATTAAACAAAATATAATCTTAAAATAAAGCAAAGGAAGCATGCTCCTATGTGACAAAACACACTTTAATAGCAAGGAAATCAAAATTATAGTAATACTGTGAAAGATAAGATTTTTAAAAAATTGTGCCATATGCAATTACGCATCACAGTGGTGTCACTTTGACCTTAACTTTGATTATTTTAATTCCCAGACATGCTGACATTATCAGTCGGGATCTACTGTTCTGTGTTCTTCTAGACATCCAAAAGATCGCAGAAATATTTCAGAAGCTAAAAGATTAATTTTGTTTCACCTGGAGAATTTCCTCAGTCCTGTCAAGTTCATGACTCGTCCTTAGTTTTGCTGCTCGTTGCAATGATAGTATAGTGTGCATGGAAGCATTTTGAATACAATAAAGAAATCACCTTGTAACAAGCACTGTTTCATATAATTTCAAAATCAACAGCCCACAGTAAGATAGTGACATGCTGATCCTCACAGGTGCAGCTTTTTAAATCAGAAAAAATTAGTTAATTGTTTCGATGGGTGTTGTGTTGATGACATCAGAGACGCAAACTCCGGTGGCTCTGTTACTTTCCTAAAACTTAGAAACAAACTCTGACTAAACTACCCCATATAGCCTCTGAAACATCTTAAGTACACCTTATTCTCTCGTGAGATATTCAACCGTTTGTACAAAACCCAAAATCAATAAGAAAGAAAAGAAAGTCGATGAAGAAGGCCCCAAAGAAGCCGGGAAGTCAGTTGGGAAGCCATATCAGCGCAGCAGTGACACTGCCAACACAGGTGCAGACAGAGACTCCCTCTTATTAGCCATTGAGGCACTCTACGCAGAGCTTTACAAAACTAAACAAGAAATCTGCATCAGGATAGAGACAGACTCAACCAGAAAAGTCGAAGCGTACCAGGCAGCCGCTGCTACTAATGCTACGGCTATAAAGGAACTGGAGCTAGCCATAACAGCTAACTCTGATGCTGTGACCCGTCACAAGTCAGAAATCAAATACCTTTCAATGCAACTCTCCGAGCTTTCAGAAAAGTCCATAAACTTGGAAGGCCAGTTCAAAAGGCAATCTCTAAGAATTACAGGAGTGAAGGAGGGGAAAGAAAGTGGACAAACGACCCGGGACTTTGTGTCTAGCTTGCTAATGGTGGTGCTTGGGCTACATGCCAAACCGAAGATCGACAGAGCTCACAGACATGCCTGGGAGGCAATGAGGCTCCATGACACCTAGTACTCCATGTGCATCATGACTGGGTCCTGGAGGACAAACTGTGTAAGGTGGCAGCTACACGCCAACTCATGTTTCAGGGAGAACGGATCAACATCTTTCACGACCTGCCATCGAAGGTGGTCAAGCAAAGGGCCCTCTTCACCATGGCTAGAGAGCTTCTACCCGGCAAGTCAGATTTGGGTTGCTGTTCTCGGCAAAGATCTGCACGACATACAAGGGAATGGAGACCATCTTAACTGACCCTATGGAGGCCATACTGTTTGCTCAACGCAAGTTCGGGAGCAATCCCAATGGATGAGCTCCGTTGAGGATAGGACTGTCAGGGAGACACTGATACACGTGAGTGCTGAGCTGCTATCCTGGGGGTCAGTGTTGAGGAAATATTTCACCTCCTACATTTCATCCTCACGATATTTGCCCTATTTTTCTTGAGCCAATATATTGGAATTGTTGCAATGTTTGTCATCATATATTCTGTCCTTGTGTTTAAGGATAAATGCGGTGGAGTCACCTTATTTTGCCGGTTAGTTTTAGGTATAAGCTCAGAAGAGTTAAATGCGTCACATTTGTATTTGTTATGTATGCAGTTGCAGGCACAGACTTTTTTTTATTTAGCTATTTTTGTAGTATTTTCTTTTCCTTCATTTTTTCCATATTTTTCAGGGTGCAGAGCTCAAGCCATCAGCTGTCTTTACACTATGGAAGGGGAGTGTTATACAGTTAAAATCATGCATCTCATGGAATGTCTTCAGAGTCTACCTCACTCAGTCAATATAATATTATTATATGGAGGGTGATAAAGTGAACGGGAGCACCTTGCCAGGTTTAACTTTCTGTAGCTGGAATTGTAAAGAGATTAATGGGCAGATAAAAAGAGGCAAATATTGGCACATGTAAAATCATTATCTTCTGACAATTTTTTTTTTACAAGAAACCCATCTCAGGAATGATTCAGATATCAGATTACACAGTAGATGAGTAAGTCAAATTTATCACTTGAATTTTGACACCAAAGCCAGGGGTACAGCGATATTGGTCCGCAGGGGTGTTACCTTTATTCATTAAAAAAGCATTGCAAACAGGAAGGGGAGATTTGTGATTATGATAGGAGAGTTGTATTTTATATATTTGACCTAGTTAACATATACACTCCTAATTTTGACAGTCCACAATTTTTCAGGTAGGTACTGTATCTTGTTCCTGATATTTCACAAACTAACATAATAATTGGTAGTGACTTTAGCAATGTGATTGATCAATACCCACTTGAGGCTAGATCCTATAGAGCCATCACTCTGCTTAATACAGATCAAAAGATCCTTGCTAAAATGCTCTCCAACTGACTTAGTAGTGTCAGCTGAATTAATTCATTCTGATCACACCAGTTTCATACCGCAGCACAATTCTTCTTCTTCACAGCCTCAGAAGGCCATTCATAATAATGTATACACCTAGGCTTCCACAGGAACCTCTGACGATTATCTTACTTGGTGCAGAAAAGCCTTCGATCAAGCAGAATGGGTATACCTTTTCTGAAGTGCTTAAAGAATTTAATTTAGGAGAGGCTTTTATTTATTGGATTAGAATTTAATATGTGTCCCTGATGGCCAGAATTCTTATAAACAGACTCTGTCTCCAAAAATCAGACTCCACAGAGGTAACAAGCAGTGGTGTGCACTTTCACAGTTGTTGTTCACTCTCATGGCCCTTAGCTGAACAAATCCTCATCCCTGTGGAAATTCACAGTTACAACACTAAAAACAGCTCAAACAAAATTTTCCTTTACACAGACAATGTCTTGCTTTATATCACTAAACCTTGTTCAAGTTTTCTGAACATCTTGGCCTGAATTACTGTATTTGGATAATTTTAGGGATATCGTATGAATTTAAACAAGAGTGAACTTATGCCTCTAAATGTGCATGACTCCTCCTGGCCTTAGCAATCCCCTTTATAATCAAAATGGAGAGTTTCACTCACTTGGCCATTGAAATTTCCAGGAAATTCTCCTTATTATGGGATGCAGATTTTACCCCCTTGACTGTGAAATTAAAAACTTTGCCCATCTCCCTGACAGGCAGAGTCAGTGCTATAAAAATGATTTTTTTGCCACAAATTTTATATCTTTTCCAAAGTATTCCAGTTTTTACCCCCAAGGACTTTAAAAAAAAACACTACATGCCATTACAGTACCCTTTATCTGGGATTACAAAAGCCACAGAATAAGCAAACAACACCTATGCCAACACAAGTCACACGGTGGTATCGGGGTGCCAAACTTTTTATTGTACTACTGGCGTGCAAATTTAAGAACTTGTAGATTTTGGTTAGACCAATCTCATGAGGTTCACTGGCTAAAACTAGAGAGAGAGGACTGTGAGCCCTTTGACATCACTGCTATTGCACTGTCGCTGGTACCGATAAGCAAATCTCTATAAAAGGACAACACCAGTATTCATAGCACAACTTGTATAGGGAAACAGGTTCCTCAACTTGAGGGTTCTCTCCTTAGGGGTTTTCATTGAGTGGGTGAGCTGTACATAGAAAAAAAAATCTTTGCCAGTTTTCAGCAGCTTCAAGAAAAGTTAAACTTACTGTCCTCCAATTTCTTATGTATTTACCTGTGAGAAATTACATCAAACATAATCTGTCAAATTTAAATACCTAAGAACCAGATTAACTGGATCTTTGTTTAAAGTCGCTTATAGTCGCTTAAAGTCGACAATAACCTTTCTATATGACAAATTACAAAGCTTGAACTCTCCCTCCACAAAGGCTATTAAGAAAGCATGGGAAACAGAGCTGGGTGAGGAGATAACTGGAGATATCTGGGATGATAGCCTACAGTATGTTCATACTTGTTCATCCAATGCCAGACAATGTTTAACTTAATTTAAGGTACTGCATAGGCTGCATTATTCCAAAAGTAAACCCCACACTATTTTCCCTGATATATCTTCTCAGTGAAATACATGCAACACTGTGGAAGGCACCCTGTTACATAGCCTAGTTTGCTGTTCTAAACTGACCAAATACTGGGAGGATATTTTCAACATCTTTTCCATAGTGGTTGGTAGGATAATGTCACCTGACCCCAAGCTGATTACTGAGAGACTGAACATACTATGGAGACCCCAGTGACTTTTTATCGCTTATGGCCTCATAATGGGGAAGAAAATTTTGCTCCAGCACTGGAAGAAACCCCAAACCCCTTCAGTGAAACACTGGCTCAATGACTTGTCTAATATTCTCCACTTGGAGAGAATCAGGGTTGCTTTGAAAGACAGAGTGACTGACCAAAGATTTGGTCCCCTTCATTGCATTTCTGGACACAGCTCATACAGAGTCTGACTCTGTGTGAGTCTGTATAAAGTGAATCCTCCAGCTTATCTTTCTCCCACTTCCTTCTCCATTAGAACCTCGTTCAGTCTTGGAATGTGTACCGCTGGCAAGTGTGTGTGTAAACTAATATAGTATACCTATGTCCACGTCTATGCAACCATTTTTTGAGTGTGTGGGCCCAGGCGCAGACAAGCATTGGCTAGTATAAATGCACTTTACGTTTACTTTCCTTCTCTCTTTTTTTTTTATTTTACGTTCTACCATTTTATATTAAAGTATTTTTATATAATTTTTACATTACATATTTTTTCATTCTCTCTTTTCCTTCCAGTTATTCAATTTAAGTGTTATTCTGCTTAAGTGAGTACGAGGGAGTTCAATTTCTCTGTTCCACCCACCGATTTATGTTTTTGTAAAAGATTATGAAGCTACTGAACTGTATCATTTTGACTACAGGATTTGCTCAAATAAAAATACATACAACACAACAAATTCTGTCTTGAAAACTTGGAATTGTTATACTTTAAGAGTGGCTTATAAAACCTAGGTTTCTGAATTGAAACAATTTACTGCCATTTTTACCAAACTAATGCAGTTTATGCATTTTCCATGTCCCTTCTTCGCAGCCAAGGCACAACATTTATAGAAATGGGTCATTTGCCTGTGCATATAAACTTGTACGGTCATTTAAAATTATATCAACCTTGTCAGTGTAATTAGGTGCTGCCACATTGAAAAACTACTTGGTTTTTACAGCTAATAGCATGTCTTATTTTAAAATATAATGTACACTAAGTGAAATCTAACATTCAGAAAAAGTTCTAAATTCAATAATATCTTTGAAGATTATGTCCTTAACAAAATTAACTTTAAAGTCCCACCCTCTACACACAAACACTCACACCCTCCTCAGCCTTAAAAACCTCCTGCTGTCCGCCATGCCCTCCTAAACCCTATTCTCCCAATTCTGCTATTATGTACGAAGTCCGGGTGGAACCCAGCCTCAAGGATCTAAGCTCCAGCCAAGCCCCTCACATCACAGCATGGGTGCCCAACATTCCTCTCACTTATCTGAGGTAGCTGAGCGCAGATGGTCCCCCAGGAGAAATGCAGATATCAAGTTGGCAGGGAGACATTGGGGAGGTCTGCTGGCTGCCAAAATAATTACCTGTCACACATGATAGTTTGTAGTACGAAGCAATGATTTTTACACCATAAAATAAAGTAGTCTTGGCGGGTCTTCCTACTCCCCGCTCTAGCATTGCATTAATAAACTGCATTCTCATTTGCTTATATCCCATCATTGCAGTTCCTCTTGCTGAGCTGGTCTCTCACATTTCTCCGCAATTCATTACCAGCTGTCCATCATGTGTCTAGCTAGGCAGGCTTACACACAGACTCAAACAACTACAGGTAGGAAGTATGATGAACAAGGAGCAAAACAGGACATATAATGCTCGCAGCCTTGACTGAAATATAAATATCCGGTTCAGTCAGTGTTATCTAACTTGGATATAGTGCTATTTAATTTACTTTATGTCACATTCAGGCCTATAGATGAACAAGTTTATTATCAGACATAGTGCCAATTCATAAAAAAAAAACCTATAGTATAAAATGGATCTTCAACAACATTCTTTAATGACAAAAACCAATGGATGACCAATGAATGTGAGATAGATGAATGAAAATAAGAGTCAACATATCCAATAACCTATATGCATCTATTGAAACACATTTTATTGGCTGTATACCATCCAAATCATGATGTTTGCAGTGCCTATTTCATAAACTTCACAACAGACAAATTTGACTGTAGAGAACTGATGGGTATAATGTCTTTTAAGTTATAATAAAAACTACAACAATCAAATATGGCTAAAGCCTTTACAAGCTTTTGTCAAAAGATTCTGATTACAGTACAGCAAAATCAAAATTAGGTACTGAAAATCACACCAACAAATAGTAAGGTTCAGGAACCGACCTACTGGGGTAGCACAGGGTGACAGCTGCAAAATCTAAGAAATACTTGTCACCCCAGCTGCCACCCTGCTTTTGACCCATCTTATACTGTTTGGACATTCGCATAAGTAAAACTTAGATGTCCAAGTGTAAGTGAATGCAGCAAGAGACAAAGGGTTCAACCCCTCCCAAAAACAGGAGCTGTTCTCCGCTACTGATAGCACTTCAGCAGCTGGACTGACAGGCCACCCCACTACCACACTGCAATCAGACTCCATGACTCCACAGACCATGTGGTGAGGAAATGACAAGTAATACTTGTTTGGTGTGTTCATCTAAGAAAAATAATTTTAAAAAGTATGAGGTTATTGGTGTCCTGTAGGGGTATAACAATACATCAACTTGTATTGAACCGTACGGTACACATGTGACAGTTTGGGAACACAGATTGGTACGGAGAATACAAGGTATAATTGTACACAGTATTGAGTATAAAGACTGATGAACATAACACGGAACCAAATTCACATTCGTGCGTTCCACCCCAAAACCTTAAGGAGCGGTAAGCCTTTACCAGGTTTAGCAAATGCTGATTGAGATAGTAGACCCAACTGCTTCTTTAAAATCTTAATTCGTGAGGCTTCTCTAGACTTTCCAAAGTGCATGGATTAAACTCTGATTGTGAAACGAGTCATTCCTTGGCTGTGTGACACTCAAAACAATTTATGGTATCATAGATTGAAGCCAGAACAAGGGAGAGGCCGGCTGCATCAAGCTGCACACAGGAAGTTGCAGACACTGCAGCGTATCTGATCTTTTTTTTTAAGTAAAACATCATGTGTAGATTGCTTTGTGTTACCACATTACTTACAGCGAGCTATGACGTGTGCCTCACATTGGTTTTATAGTGCATTATTGGACTATTTTGTGGAAATGCAAGTTAGCTTTTTGATAGGCAATTGCAGTATTTTTTAGGCTGTATCTCGATACATAATATATATCTCGATAATTTTAAATCTCCTTAGATTATATAATGCTAGGACTGCGAGACAGAATCAAACATTACAAATTTGCCAGACCAAATTCCCTCTCTGATGTACTTTCATGGTACTTTCAAAAAAATATTAACACAATTCCATTTTTGATCATTAATTGTAAGTAATGTAGATATATAGACTAAGCGGGTTAAGGCAAGTATTAAAACAAGTAGAACTGCCTCATAAGTTAAGAAAAAAAAAATCATTTACTGTAATGCAGCCTTTAGAATCAGGAAAAGGCACTATTTGTTTCATTTCACAAAATCCTATATCTAAGACAATATATATTTTCATATCTTGATATTACTGAAGTTCTGAAAAGCAAGTAAGAATTTTTTTTCCATCTCATACGTGAGAGATACTAACTTGTACGTGATACACTAACTCATATGAAGGAAAGAAAGTGGGGTCCTGAGGGTGCAGAGGCACCCCAGCCTTTTCTGTTTTGTTCAAATGCAATGGCAATTAAAAAAAAGTTATTACCATACAACTATTTATATAGGTTTTATTATTCCTATCCAACTTAGTAAATCATAAAAGTAAGCGTGATTTTCGTATTGACCTGAGATGCTGCTGGAGACTCGGTGCAATCGTTTTGAAATCAGTTGTCAGTCAAAGCACAAAAGCGCACTGTATTTAAGCACTCCTAATCATTTCTTAATCACAACATAGTTACATTTCATGTGTTACTGATATACATTGTGAAATTCTTGTTTTTTTAATTTGGTAATAAATATAAATGAATCACTTGAATATGTTGGAGAGCTTCTGCCTCCACTTGCAGCCTCCGAATAAAGAGAGGGGTGAGGATAAAAAAAATAACCGTGCATAAACTCTGCTGGTTACTACTTGCAGATGCATGCTTTGAATTGCACTTACATAGTTATTATTTACTAAGCTGAAAAAGAATAATATAACCTTTAGGTGTTTTCGAACAGCAAGAACCATTTCATAGTTCTAGGAACTTAGTTCTAAGAAACTCCTGTTTTATGACATCCACACTGCAGGAAACGTGAACTGTTATAGTTCTTAGAACTGTGTTCTCAGGAACTTTAGTGGGACTTTTGCGGAACTATAGTGAAGTAAGTGCACGTTGATTGGTTGAACTCAGGAGCCAGCGTCAGCAACTGCCGTTTTAAAAACCCAACAGCTGTAATAACAAAACGACACAAACCTACAAACAAGAGCTTGCAACGAGATCGTAGTTTTTTTTTGTCGTTGTATCTTGTCTAAGATTTAATGGCGTTCAGTGCAAGATCCGTGGGACGATATCACCATATACTGGAGCGTTAATGCAATAGCATTCGCTTTCATTTGTTGTTGTTATAAAGTTATGTTGTAAGTCACGTAGAAGCGACGTTAGTGTACCTACTGCTAGCCATTTTAGGTAGCTTATGTAGGGGGTTCCTATTTGCTGTGCGAATGCCAACAGATAAAAAGCCCTGTTTAGTTCCCTAGGAACTCCTCAGTGGACAGTTCCTCTCGAAAAGTTCCTATAACTGTTTGGTCCAAAAATGCCTTATATAAATAGTTGTATAGTAGTTAGGGACCGAGCCTGTAGTCAAGGACCTTATTGTAATTGCTTTTTTTTGTTTGTTCATTATTATTATACCTACGCATCATTGAACCCAAATTTGACCCCCTAAACATATTCATAAACTCAGCAAAATTGGTAGGCACACCAGGTCTGGCAAAAAATTCGATGAAATGTAAAAATTTACCCCAAAAGTGTCAAAATGTGCTCTCTAGCGCCACCTAGGAACACTAAAACAGCCACTACAGCCACTACAGGAATGTCATAGAGAGATCAGATGAAAACTCAATTGTTCGTCTCATCAAGACCTACAAATCACCCACTGACACCCCTGACCTAAATCCAACAGGAAGTCTGCAATTTGCATTTCAAAATAAAATTTCAGCCCCAATTTGGGCCTCAAACAAAAGCTATCTCCTTCGAGGGCGTTTATC
>JAQLOL010014813.1:0-10302 GCA_029783665.1 Naso thynnoides
TTCCAAACACCTACAAAGAATTTTTTTTTTTTTTTTTTTTTTTTACCTTTATGAATGTTCATTGACAATGAAAGGTGTTTCAGCCTAAAATATTTATCACTGAACTTTTTTGTTTCCAAAGTTAGGGGAAACAGGGCCCATCCCTTTCTCCACAGACAGATGGTAACTGAGTGAAGCCATAGTAGTTAATATTTAGGATGCATGCTAAGCGACCACTCAAGCTTTTCGGGGCATACAGCACAAGTCATACAGGAATGACTAGCAGGGACAGAAGGCCAGTATCTTTTTCACCTTTTACCTGACAAAACACCCTTTGCATAACATATCATGAGGGACGTTGTTCTGATGGAAAGGCAGCAACTTTGCCTAATATTAATTTACCCAGTGGAAGCTTCTCAAGCTGGTGCAGAGAGTAGTTAAAACCTATTGCTACACTTTTTTCTCATTGTGATGGATGTCAAAGGGAATTACATTGTTTTAAAAATGACATGCTCATGTATTGCCTTTATATACGGTCTGTGTACACTATGCTGCTCCCTGCTAAATAGAACATATGCACTCTGTTATATAATATTGTGATGCCAGCTGGCATTCAGTATGAAAAAAAGAAGGTTTGTAACGTGATGATATGACGGAGTAAAATATTAGATAGCAAAATTCAGTCTGTGGCTCAAATAAGAGGATCAAATTGACAAAACAAACGTCAGGCTGATGTCTTTGAGGAGCCATTTGAACATTGTTGACTATATTTGTGAAAGCTAATTCAAGGAAAAGTTTGGAAAAGTTTTCAATCTTTATCTATTTGTCATAATTTTGGCAATACTGACTATGGATCATGATGATTTTGAACTTGTCATTTAAGTCGTAGAAATAGTCCCAGATCCTGAAGCTTTCCAAAGAGCTTTAGATAAATCATTTAAATAAACACATAGTCACAGGGTTATCTCTTTCTGTTAACTGCATAAGGATACTTCTTACTGTGTATTCACAGCAGGGTGAGTAAAATTTTTCACAAGAGTAAATTACATGTAAAGTCAATGTAAAGAGGTGATTAGATGCGAGTTTGTGTTGGGTGAAGCAAATCGTGCAAATAGTGCAAATTGAGCAAATTGAGCAAATAGCACTGCGCAAATGAAGCGAATAGCACGAATTTTGTGCTATTCTTATTGGCTAGAGTTGAAAAATCCTAACTTTAGTGACCAGTTATTTCCCTTAAGGCAAATATTATATCAAGGAAGATATATTTACTGGAGATATAGAGAAGAAACCTATTTCATTAAATTAAATCAGCATGCAACTGCACAGTGAGTATTAATTGACCAATTACAGTGGCAACTCTGCACCTGGGATAAAGGGCCCGTGCCCAGTTGCATAAGCAATGTAAAGTTTTAAACTTAGGATTGTCCCTTAAGGCAAATATTTCCCCAAGCTGAGGGTTCATTTCGGGAGTGTTGCATAAAGCCCCTCACGTTGTTTCCTTGCCTCAGTGTTCGTACTAAGCCCTTTACAATATTTATTGTCAAAATACAGCAAGTGTATACTTCAGTTACCATGGTTACACTTCACTCACTTCATAACTGCGCTTCAGCTAAGTGTTAACTGTTGTCAGTTAGGGATGAGTTCAGAAACTCAGTATTAAATGGGCCTAAAAACAGGCTAAATTTAGAAAGGCCAAAGTAAAAATATGCTCCGATGTTCAGCTAAACAGTATTGAACAACTGAAGGCGTTCGTCTGTGATGGAGTTTCATAATTAATCTCAAAACTCCCCTCAACAGACATCTCTGTGTCAGAGTCTGTCCCCCTGTGAAGGGGGTAGAGCGGACACTCACTGCCTGACACTTTGCCACTCTCTCACACACACCAACGGACACACACCCGTCCCCCACCACCTCAGGTATTATTATTTTATGCTAGCAGTAAATAACAGTTATTAACTAGGAATTAGTTAAATGTTTAGCTATGCGTTCATGAATTCTGTTTGAAATGGTGAAAGCATCATCAAAACTGACGTTCAGAGTATATATAGTCCTCTTTATAACCCAGCAGTAACAAGTCAACTCAAGCAGAAGATGTGGCAAGAAATTACAGACAAAATCAATGTGAGAAATCTGGCAGTGAAGTTGGTAAAAACCATATGAGTTTCATTAAAACAAAGTCTTTCAGTGCAACATTATATGTCTAGCTTTTACATTTTTTTTTCTTTTATGGTACATGTATGTGTATGTGTATGTGTTAAAATTTTCTCAGGAAAATCTACCTTCTAAGGACCTTCAAGTGACACATTAAGGAATACTGGGCTTTCTGCAGCAGGTACGTTGCAGCAACTCTTGCAGTGTAGTCAAGCTTAACCAAATCCCTCCCTTCTCACAGATATTTGCGTCTTTTTAGTTCTCATACACACACAAATTCATGCTTAAATGCAAGCAAGCAAACAAAATATTCTGGTGTTCAAATTCACGCGAATAACACCAGTAAATTATTTTATTCGCACTTGATGTGAACATACAGCAATGCTACCAACTTGCTCACAAAGTGGGGCCCTATTTTTGCCAGTCTGGGCACCAAGATCAAAATTCTGGGCACAGGAAGTGCAAACAGATGTTTTTTGAAAATTTGGTGAACATAAACACAGGCGCATCTGTGGTGCGGCCTGGCACAGTGGTAAAGTGGGAGAATTAGACAAGTAGAAGGCATGTCACAGCTGATTTCAGTCATGGCCGCTCAGATCAGTTCCTCTCATTTCCTTTAAGACCGTTGCGATGCAGTGTATTGACACTATTGCCTGTAGGGGGAGCCGACATCAAACTTTGAACAGGTGAAAACTGACAAACTTGTCTGTGAGGAGGCTCAAGTTCATAAACACAATTTATTTATAACAACACTGATGAAGAGCAGTGTGCTGGTAACATCACTGATGCTGTGGTGTTAATAAATTAATTGCATCAGGAGCTTTGAGTGTGCATATTTAGTTGAGGGATTAATTAAAACCCTTTAACTTCCTGCTCAACCATTTGGTAGAACACATTTTGAGTCACTGTATCTTAATAAAAAATGTGTGTAAACTTAATTCAGTCTGATTTAGCCATCTCTATCATTCGGATGAGGCGTGCTATGCTAAAAAAATCCACCAGATGGTGCATTGTCTGAAAGTAGTGGGCCTTTTCAGTCTACTGCATACCAGGATGTAAGGCAACAAAATTACACTTCCATCATGTGGACTCTGTTTTGCTAAATTTTTGAAGGTAAGCATATTTTCTCAATGTATTATGGTTTGAGAGCTCTAACTGAATAGTCATATAATTTTATTCATCAAAAATTTTTTTGATAGGGGTCATATAATTTTCCCAAATTTTCTGTGCTAAACCAAATGTTTGATTTGTCGCTTTATGGTACGGGCAATGATGCAAAACTTCTGTAAACAAAACTGACTCCTGCCATCACATATATAGCTTTTGATCAATCGTCTTTGTCAATATGATACATTTATTGGTATTTCAATACATCTATGCTAAAATAAATTTATGAGTGTGATTTTTTACCTGTCTAAAAACATGCTTTACCAAATGGTTGACCTGCCATTGTTAGATGAATGTAGTGATGAGATAATATATTTACAATTTTATCAAATAAGAAATGTATAAATAGTCACCTTTGTAATTATGATGTAATTAACTCAGTTCCATTACACATTTAAAAGAAAAAACAACATTTTTTTTAACCATTTCTGAAATGTTTTGAAAGTACATTAGGTAAATATCAAGACTAAATACATGGAAAAAATACAAACTCTGGTAATGTTACTAATTCCATGGTAACAAAGTGACACATATTAATATACAAAAATATATTGCTACTACTACTTTTACCAATAATAGATGGTCACTAGGTCGTTTTATGGGGCGAGGCCACACATTTTTCTCGCAGACTCTGATCCTGGTCTCATTGAAAATGATGACAACATAGAGCATCCTAATTATCAGTCCTCACAAAGTAGAAGAGACAGAAGACTCTTCTTTTAAATCAATAGATGGAGCAGAGGTTGCCTTCACATGCAAATCACTTACACCACCACCCAGTAAGAAGGGTTAGGAAGGGTTAAGAAAATGGAAAAATGCGCTGAAAACGGTTTCCTTGGTGGAGCCAGAGACCACCAGGAGTGCCTTTTGCAGCATACCACCACAAATAAAGTTGATCTTAAGCCAAAAAAAATGTTAGTGCTGTTGCACTACCACACAGCTGAAGTGGTTTTAGATGGAAATTTCAGAAATATTGTTTTCGTGTATTTTAATGAAAACCTGCAATGTTTGTTGCATACCATGAGTTTTAATGGCCCCAAAACATCTGTAATGCCTATTTTTTAAGAAAGTTAGTATTTGGTTTGACTTTTTCTGCTTAATCTAGAATTTGTATGCATTTTGATACTTTTACCATAGCACGTCATGTCAACCATTTGGAAGAGGACTAAATCTCAAGAACAGTGGAGTCTGTCAAAAAAACAAACACTGACTGTTGTTATTATTAAAGGCCTAAGCTGTCGTGAGTGAATGACAGCAGTGTCACACACCGTGGCTTGCACAGCTGCAAGATTACTGAACTAGAAGGTTTTTGAAATGTTACCCTTCTGTGTAATGTAACTACAATTTAGGCATATTTGCAGTTAACCCTATGTGCTTGATATAAACTAGAGAAACGACAGTAAAGAAAATGGATAAAAAGCTTATTTGAACATGAGAAAAAATAAGCAGAGTGACCGACTGAATGCAACCTTTTTAGTCAAGAATATTGACTCTTGTATATTAAATACAGATAGGCTCATTGTGTGTCAACTCCCATTTTATATCTCAAGTGGATTCGTTCAGTTGGTGGAGAGTGACTGCTGCATCATGACATGCATCAACTGCCTGATTCACATCCAATTCAAGAGAGAAGAGTCAGCTCTATATTTTATATGATTACCTGAAATAGAAGGTTGAATTTAAAATTAGTGTTTGCGTTATTTATGTCAGTAAGATGAAATACAGAGGACGTCGACTAAACCTGCCTGTGGGATTTTGGATAGGTCTGTTCATGTGCCCTCTTACCCACTAAAACCATGTAAATTGTGCTCCTCCGGCTGCACTCTTCTTAGACCTGGTTTGGGCACCAAAATTTCAATGCACCAACACGTTCTTACCAACACACTCGCGCTGCTCCACCTAGGTGGGTGCAGCCAGGTTCATGTCAGTCCTTGAAAATAGCAACTTGGTGCAGGCCTGGCAAAAAATAACACACTTGTGCTGTACTAAATTACTAATATACCTGGACCTGTGCTCAGACCAGCTTGGTACTGGTACACAAATAGAGCATGATATGTTTATCCGACTTATAACAGTAACAGTGATAATTTACTGTTTACAATATTAACATAATATGTCAAAAATAACATTTACTTTTTTGTAGCCTACTATTAATTTGCTGAATACAAAGCAGGATTTTATTTAAACAGAGGTAAATTCGGGGTGGTCATTATCAGACCGACAGACACCAAATTTGTTGTGGCCATAGGACTGAAATTGTATCCATGGATCGATCGCTTTTGTAATTTTGTCATCAGAATCACACTCTAGGCATATTCTAACAGGATATTTTTGTGTTGACAGAATACACATTGATGCAGCTCAGCTTTCTTTTGCCCGCCCCCCCATTTGATTGAGGTCTGTCCGCTCAGTTTAAAATGACATCCAACTGTGGCCCCATGTCATAATTGCTTCCACCTCCTATAAACCAAACACATTTTCTCTCCCATACCTTATAAAAACTTTCAGATGAACATTAAGACTTCTCATTTCAGCATTTAAACATTAAGTGTCTGTAGCACGGTTAAAGCACGGTTAAACCACAGTAATCTGGAAACCTGAATGAACTGCACACAGGTGAATTCAGTCGAAGGGCCTGATTTACTAAAGGTTTGTGAGTGTAAAAACCTGCAAACTTGATATCACACACAAACAAATGTGCAAACTGATCTGCTAAGGGTGCGCACTGAGAATTGCGCCTTTCAAAAAATCAAGACAGTGCACTCCGTCTATTCAGCACCTTAGTCCTAATGAAATATGTTACGTGGGGTGTTTTTACATGAGTATGTGTCACCTTTCAAGAAAAGGGAGGACCCAAAATACAAGACACCGAGACAGATGATAAATCCAACAAAGGTTGAGCTTTAATGAAAGCTCGTAAAAAAAATACAGAAAACCAAAAACACAAAACACAAAATATGAAAAAAACTAAAGCAAGAAGAAAAAACTGAATTAACAAACCATGATGACGAGTGATGAAGAAGCAGGATGAATATGAGGACAGGACCAGGAAGCTCAACAGACGAACTGACAAATCATAAGGGAAAGACAGAGACTTATATACACATGAGCTGATTAACAGATGAAACACAGGTGAGGGAAAAAAAGGGTGGAAAGACAGACAAAGAAAGAGAGGACCACATGGACTGCAAACACAGGAGGAAACGAGACAAAGGTGAAAACAAGGACAATTAAAACGGAGGGAAAACAAGAAAGCACAGGAAATACATCTGACACAGGAGGATAAAACTACCAAAATAAAACAGGAAACAATGAAGTCAAATCCCAAACCATGACAGTATTCTAAATACAGGGAGAAGAAAATGCAAACACATTAATTTAGCACACACATTTTAAATCATCAAGCGTGAAAGCGATGTCAGTGACTGCAGTTTGTGTCTGTATTTAATACGTTTGAAAAGGAGGTGTTAATCTGCCCAGTGTTGCACACAGATGGCTGCTGTCAATGGGGAGATGAGGAGCCATAGGCAAAATGACAGAATACATAGGGGACACGTTTTTACCAGTCGTGTCAACATTTTTAGTATAACAGAAGAAAAATGAATACATACACCTTTTACACCAATACACCTTTGCAGCGGTGCAATTTTGGAGCTCAGGGCTGATTTGGAGCCTCGTATGAAACCTTCCAGGCTGGGCTCTCTGCTGTCTCATACGAGGTCGTTTTTGTTTTGTAAAATCGTTCCTTGCAAAATGAATTAAAAAACATGATTGAAGATAACACATATATAATTTAAAACAATTTATTTCATTGTATGTATTTTGATTTTCTTAATTCATCGTAATGCAGTTTTCATTTATTCCTTCATTTTGAGAATGGCTTTTCTGTTTTTGCGCATGAACATTCACAGCCACTGTAGCCTAAAGAAAATTACATCCACATTTGTCTTCCTATTACTCTTTTCTTTTTCACAGTTGGTGCTCCTCTCCTCCTTCTTTACTTCATTTGGCGTTTGCGCTGCTCATTCTCTGAACTCTCTCTGGCAGAAACCATTGAAACATGCAAACCCCTCATTTAAATCCCACCCCCTCCACCATGTTTGCATCTGTTGTCAGTCACGCAATGATTCTTAGTTGATCACCCGCAAAACATACACCAACAGAACATGCAATGTGTGAGTGCACACACAATTTAGTACTCTGTTTTTCTTAGATCTTTGTAAATCAGGCCCTAAGGGCTTTTACTTTTGTCATTTCACGTCATGGTTACATGTACCTGGCTTTATCTTACATTCTAGACCAACACATGACATTTTGTTACATTAGTCAGACTTGTGAGGCATATTTTAACTGAGTAGAATATATTATGACTTTAACATCAAAATCCACATAACTGTGATTTAACTCAAATAATTTCAATGATTTTGGTATCAGAAATGTAGATATTTTTTTTAAGACAGAGAGAAAATCCTGCTTGTGATGCCTTACTTTTGTTGAAATTACTGCTGCTTTGTACAATCATACCAGCACTGTACTCATAAAGGCATATACATAACTGATGATGACCTCATTTAAGGTGTATGTCTGAAAGAGGTTTTCTTTGTGGATTAATCAGACCTGTGCAACATTTTGCAAAGATCAGAGAATTTCTTTTAAGTCCTGACAGTGACGTGCAGGCCCTGTTTGATTATAGAAGCAGCACTGATACAGTCTCATGGGTGGATTGATTTACTATAGCATCAGGCCAATTCCTTGTTGTCAGTGGTCCATTCCCTTTAATGACTTATGCAAATGAGAATTCTAAATCAATGCATGTCTACACCTGGTAATCGCTTTTGTTGTCAACTGAAATACATTAAAAACTAGTTTGTTTAAAAGCAACATAAGGTCTTAGCGACAGACAAATACTTACTTTCACACAGCTGGGGACCACCACAAGTGTCCACAATCTCATTTTTTTGTTCTTCTTAACAAGTATCAGCCCTTTTAACAAATATTCTGTGGAAACACTAAGGATTTAAATTTTAACCTAAAAGTGGGGTAGAGCAAACAATTATCTATCAGGATATTTAAAATAAGTATGCTTTTTTATTTCCAATGCTTTTAAGTGTGTGTTTCCCCTAATTTATCCAACAGCCTCTTTACATTTGAACAACATTCCAAGCTGCCCTTATTGCTTAGCTGTAGATATGTGAAAGGAAATTTAGCAATGAAGGTTTGACTCCTGTTATTATGTTGCATCCCTTTGGTTCAAGGTCTAAGTTTTGATTGCCATCAGTTTCTAAGATAACCAAAGAGGTTTTGTATCCTTTTTATTTTATTTTTTTTAATTACACTTCCTGATGAGACGTTTTACTGAATTAAAAAAAAAGAAAAGAAAAAAAAAGTTTTGCAGTGATGGAATGATGATTGATTCCTAGGTGAAATAAGAAAGGATCAGCACAAAATAAAGGGGCACAAGAGTAAAAACATTCCTCTGACAGAACATTGTGAAAATGTATCTTCGTACATTTTAGAAATAAAAAGTGATGCCCTAATTTTTTTAACTGCTTACAACATAATTTCTTCATATTTTGGTTTAGTTGGTGTGGTTAAAGGTTTGAAATTTCTCTTAATATTTTAGTGCACCAAACTGCACCAAAGATCTCTGATTTTCATAACGTGTATCGTGGCCATTATATGTTTTGTCTCTTTTTAGGCAAATTAATTACATAAATATGAGTATGTGTAGGGAGATGGAGAGAGAATTTGTGAACATAACTGTACAAAAAGAAAAAAAAAACAGTTTTGAATTTTAGGCCAGTTTATTTCATATGGTAGATTTTGTCATGGAGCTACCTTGACCAGTCTTTACAGTCCAATGCAGTAGATACCCCGGCAGCTGGGGTGTGGAAAATCAAGCAAAAAATAGAAAATTAAACTAAGCTGAAAAAATATAATTAATATAGAGGAAAATTAATAAATTTTTGTGGATGCTATCGTGCTAATCTTCATTTCAATAAAATTTAACTTGACCACTGAATTTGTTGGAGAGGACAGGGCTTTTTTTAAGGTTAACAACTACTTCTACACTAATTTAAAACAATTTTAATAGTCCAAAAAGATCTATGACTGAACAATGGCACCAGAAGTCAAAAGGGAAAAAAAATGCACATTTTGTGTGTGCACATTTTGCATTCAAAGAAACTATCCTGAGCCTGAAGTGATGGGCCTGTCAACTGTGAAAGTGTTACTATTTATTAGTGCTGTCAATTGATTAAAATATTTAATTGCCATCATTTCCATAGCTACCTCACCATTAATTGCAAGTGAATTGCACCTTTTTAAATTATCAGCCCTAAATGTACCTTTAAGGGATATTTTTCAAGTTTAACTCTTATCAACATGAGAGTGGAAAAATATGTTTGCTTTATGCAAACCTATGTTTATTATTAATGCAGCAATCCAAGTCAATGAAAAATACTGTGATATATATTTGAATGAGCACTCTGTGCTCAGAAACCTTTAGTAGCTTATATGCTAATTAGCCATGTGCTTTTTATGCAAATTAGCCATGCACTCCATGATGATGTGGGCAGAAATGCTGAGACCTGACAGAGATCATCATTAATGGACAGGAATATTAATGATGTTGGTGAGCAAACAAACTTTTAAAATTATTTAACTTGCTAACTGTGTTGGTGACGCTGAACCTGCAGGACAAACTCTGATGGAGAGAAGATGAAGGAGTAATGTTAAATAGGTCCAAGTAATTAAGTGGTGTCTTAGCTCTTAACATGAATTGAGCTTTTGGGCCCTAGTTTCGTGGCGCAGCGCAGGGTGGCGCAGGGAGGCGCAGGGTGGCGCAGGGAGGCACAGGGTGGCGCAGGGTAACGCAGGGTGGTGCAGCCGGCGCAGTGCAAGTTTCGAGCGGCGCAGCCCGGCGCGTGGTCAGTTTGGCAGTTTGGTAGACCGCGCTGCGCCGAGATGGGTGTGGCGGCGCGGCAGGGGGAGGTGTCACATATT
>JAQLOL010014814.1:0-10298 GCA_029783665.1 Naso thynnoides
CTATCAGAATATAGTGACAGTTCCAGCAAATATGACTGAATAATTGTTAATAATTCTTACCTACTGCAGCTTTAACTTAAGTAAAATTCTGACTGACCACCTTTTACTTGTAGTGGAGCAATATTTGACCAGGAGTATCTATACTTTGACTCAAGTACTTGGGTTGAGTACTTTTTCCACTACTGTAATTAACGTTTGATATGAGGACACCATGGAACTCCACAAGTAGTTCCAGCTAAACAGTCTGCTCACTGTTCCGCACCCGCAAATTCTGCGACTTTAGAAACAAACTAATTGAAAAAATCTGAATATCTGTCTTCCAACATTGTGTGGTCCCGCAATGCAATATCCTCTGAGTACCACAGGATGGCGCTCATAACACATGAGCTGCAAGAAATAGCCTTCACTCTGATGGTAATAAAATAAAGTGGTTAAACTAAGCGTCCATTGGCTAAACTGTCCAATTGTATGAAATGTTATCTCATTTAAAAGGTGAGTAAGCCCTGTGTTTGATTTAAAAAAGTAGTATGTGCGCCTTGCCATAGCAGCCCTGTTTCAATGTCTGTCTGTTCAGCCCTGGGACATAATTCAGGCTGCAGACAATAATATAAATGTTCGACATTCCTTTTCAGATCAGAACAACCAGGAAATCGGATGTATCAGTGTCCTCACCTGTCAAAATCAGGGTAAACTTATAGATCAAATATGAGTAAAGATTCAGCAACTGGATAGCTCATTTCTCTCCTTTAATGTGTTCACAAGCAGATTTAGTTGAACCACTGAGGTAAAATAAATTCACATTTTCTTTGTTTCTAAATCAGGAGAAAAGAAAACAAAAAACATTGTATGGTGAGCATATTGTGGGTGCTTTCAGAGCACGGAGGATACACAGCATGCATCCTTATAAATTCAGCTGTTTAAGTATTCTTAGTATTTTTTGGGTATTAGTATAAGTATCATAGTATTCTTAAGTATTCTCCCTTCACTTTTAGAAACCACTTCTATATCTGCATCATCTATGAGCTTTTTCACTACAGCCCAAATAATGCAATATCTGGTGTGAATAAATCAAAAACAACACACACAGAAACTAATGAGGCCCAACCTGTGAAACTTTTGTGTAGTACAACCCATGCTGTCTTAATAAAAACTTCAAATCCATTCTGTGGAGAAGGAAATTATTACCCATCATAAATGTTGACGGTGCTGATTGGTCGTGTTTCTTCTAAATGCAATTAAACTTGTTTTGTAAGCAGCTGCTTTTGAAATCTTTATTTTCTTTGGCAATGCTGATGTAAAAGCTGTACTTAAAATTCAGATTTGTAGGTTGCTCTTATTCAGTCATGCATGATATGATTCAGTTACATGGTTGTTTTACACTGTACACTGCTGCTGTCCCAAACTTCAACAATTATTTCCCCAGAAAACAAAAACAACGTGACTAGCCAAGTTTTTGGTATTTAAAAGCGTTCATAAACCAAGCAAGTTCCAAGTTTCTGCCAAGCATGACCTCAACATCTCACAGACCAGTGTTCCTAAAAATAAATAAATAAATAAATATGCAGACACAGACAGTTAGTGGTAACAAACAGTGATACACCAAAGTATATGGACAATGTTTGTTTTATTTTGAAATGCTGTACATTAACAATTTAAAAATAAATGTTGTTGTCAGTAGAACAGTAATACTCCGATATCCTTGTTATACCAAATGCAGGAAAACATCCCAACTCTTTGAAAATAAAGGTATGATTTACAAACAGCAAGCAAATCCTCCTTAAGTTTTTTTGACTGTCCAGTTTCTACATTTTTATATTGCTTACAAACCCCATTACAATACCATGACCTATGCATTTCTCTGTAATTACCCCTTTATATGCTTGTCCTCCCCGAGCCTGTTGTGAGTGTCTTTTAAAAAGAAAAAAAAGAATTAGCTTTTTCTGGGTGGTGGTGGTGGGGAATTCAAACAAAAGCAAATATTTTGTTTTTGGAGGACATTTTTATTTGTGCATTAAAACATGGGTGCTGTGAGTATTTTTGGCAACAGTGGTTGTATTTGATGGTAATGCTGGGGCATATAAGTGGTGCAGCAATGTGCTTTCATTGATAGTTCTGGTCTTTTCATGGAAATTTGTTGAAAATTATTAAATATACCCAGAATTAAACTTTAAAATGTATTCACTGATTTCCTTTACAAAAAGTTTTAATACTTAGACATTTGTAAGAAGAATTTCATACATTTTATGATAACGCAATACTATTTAAGTATCTCTTGTTCTGACTGGTGACCTTGAAAAACTTGCACACAAACAGACACAAGCACTCAATAGTGTGCTGCCCCACATAGTCTTAATTATCTGTTTATTTGCTGTAATTGCTGCAGTTCTCGACGTTTAGGTGGTCTAAGGACGGGAGTAACTTTAACACAGCCTGAGTACTTCCACATGCTGCATCTTTGCTAATGATCTGGCATACTGGCTTTAACGAGAGCCAAAGCCCAAATCATGTCCTATGTACTTTCTATAATGCCACGTCAATAGCAGGACACTGGGCTTGTCATTAAATTGATCTAATCAAGTTGAGAAAGATTACAATATGCAGACTAGGCCTGTTATTTCTCTGCACATGGTCTTTTTGCATCCTGGGTAAAGTACAAGCTGTGCAGCAAGGTATGCCTGGTGCCAGGGCCATTATGATACTGACACTGCAAATTATTGCAGAATGTATTCCACCTTTCCAAAAGTTTGGAGGAGATAAAGGCAGTGGAATGCCTCTGCATTTTAGCCATTTAACTTCAGCATTCTGTGCTTCAGACAAGCTAAAAAGGTAAAACTGCACTGAAAGTATTGTAAATGGGTTGTCTGACCACGATAAAACCACTTTAATACTTTCCAAAGTATACAAGTTCTCTCATGTAAAACTCAGGCTCCTCTGAACTCCAACTGTGGTTGAGCATTTCATATGGAAGGGAAGATCAGTTAGAATAGAAGAAATATTTATTTTTACATCAAAAATAGGAAAAGTGACTGTGTGGCAAAAAATAAATTAATGTTAACATTACATCTTCTGTCAAAACAACAAAAGTTAATGTTACATCTACTGTCAAAACTACAAATGTTGACGTTACGTCTACTGTCCAAACTATAAATTTTACATTACTTCTACTGTCAAAGCGCAGATGCTGATGTTAAGGAGTGTTAATTTTACACACAAGGTTACACAAGGTGTGTAACGTTACTTACATCTACCATTGGAACAATAAATGTTAACATTACCATCCACTGTCAGTAGTATGAACATTAATTTTATGTTACATTTGTCTCCCTAAATGCCTACCCTGTCCTTCTACCTTGTCTGCATTTTCTTTCCATTTGAAAATACTTTTGGCATAGCCATGGGTGTGTCAGAGTGTGCCTGTGCCACCAAAACAGGCAGCTGGCACAGCCAAAAATCATATGCAGAATAAAATTTTATAGACTTACTGAAAAATTCATTTCTGAAATCATGCTTTGGTCGTACTATACTACTTTTTATACAATTAACTGTCTTTAGTGAGCATAACTTGTGGTGCTGTTAGAATGTGGCTACTCTGCAGAGGGCAAATGTTTGTGCGCGGTGAAAATATTTTTTAACTCCAACAATGTATGAAAGAAATCACAACACTTTATTAGATATAGTCATGTTACGAATTATAAAAATGACTGCATTGTGTTTTTTTCAGTGGGCTACATTTTACTTTTGTTGCCCGAAGTTATTAGAAATGTTAAAATCAGCTGTGCAGGAAAGCAGAGACACAGCCCTATTACTTCAAAAAAACTTGCAAAGTTGGTGGATGTTGTAGCCTACTTAAATATGTCTGTGGTAATTTTTTTTTTCAATAAATATATAAGTTGTAATGAGAATGATCTAGTGAAACATTTTTGCGTTCAAACATACAGTATTCATTCAGTTTGATATCTTGAAAGCGCTAATGAGAACTCAAGACAGACAAAGCATATTAATCGTATAACTACTCGCCTGAGCAGGGATTTGAACCCTGGAGCCTCAGATTAAAAGCCTGATGCTCTACCGACATGAGCAGGGACAAAATTGGACTCACAGTCAAGAAACACCTCACCTGAAGAGGGGGTTGAACATTACACTCTCCTCAGACTGAAATGCTGATTCTCTGATTTGCATTGTTCCAGAGCCTTTTCAATTTCCAAATCAGCTCAGTCAGATGCAGAGCACCCATATTAGCAGACACAGCACATTAACATTGTAACTACTCGCCTGAGCAGGGACTTGAACCCTGGACCCTCAGATTAAAAGTCTGATGCGATGTGCAATGCAATTTGCAGTGACAAAATTGACCTTACTGTCAAGAAACAGCATAAACACCTCACCCAAAGAGGGAGTTGAACCATATACCCTACTTCGACTGAAATGCAGATTCTTTCATCAGCATTGTCCTGAGGCCTTTACAACTTCTGGAACACCTAAGTCAGATGCTGAGTACCCATATTAGTAGACACAGCACATCAATGTGAAACCGTAAAGTACTCGCCTGAGCAGGGACTTGAACCCTGGGCCCTCAGATTAAAAGTCTGATGCTCTACCGACTGAGCTACCCAGGCTTCAAGTGGACATTTTTCAGAAGAGAGTATCACCCTCTTTACAGTTTTCACGTGACAACATTGTTCTCACAGTCAAGAAAAAACATAAACTCCTCACCCAAACAGAAATTGATGAGTGGTAGGTAACCTGAGAAATAACACTAGTGAAATTAACATTCCTGCCTCTCTCTTTCTGTGTTTAGTCAAGCCAGGCTCTTGAAAAAGGAGTGGAGGAGTCACAAGGAGATCAGGCAGTAGATTGTTTTAGCTGCCCTCATTCCTCAGAGGCAGGAATTCTTTAAGTTTCATCCACAACAGGATGTCACAAACCCTGTCATCCAGAGGCTCTTCACTAGAACAGACGACATGGCATGGAAATGGCTGACTTATTGTGGTCAGCGCCTTGCTTTATTTTGTTTTGTTTGCCTTGCTTTTAACAAGCCCAATGATCAAAGTACGTTCAATAAAGGCATGACAGACTAGAGGCATGTGTACCAAAGAATAGAAGAGCATGAGAGAGGCATGGCACATAGGCAGTGTGCTGAGGCATTTTTTTTTAACTGCTCCAGAGCAAACATTGTTCACCTCCTTGAGGGAAGACAGCTCACAGGACACTGTGAGCAGGTTAAGAAGAGACGTCAGGTGTTGGAGCGTGCAGCGGAAGTTGTTAAACTCATAGGGAAGAGAGGCAGGAGCACAATGAAGCTGCGTACCTTGGACAACGACAGTCTTGACCATGGCACTTTCTTAGAAATAATTATGCTGTTGGGAAAATATGATGTGTGCTTAAAAGAGCACCTCAGCGGTGTAATTGAAAAAAGCAAGCAAATCCATGCTTCGGGCACACAAGGCAGAGGCTCTCTGATCACCCTCCTGTCCAAAACAACCGTGAATGCAGTCATTGAAACTATCAAGCATTTAATTGAAGAGAGCATCTCTGCAGACATCAATAGAGCAGGGATGTTTTCTGTGCAGCTTGATACCACTCAAGACATTACAGGGAAAGATCAGTGTTCTGTGTTTTTCCAGTACGTAACAGATGCAGTCCATGAAAGGCTGGTTGCAGTCATACAATGCAGCACAACTACAGGACAGTAGTTTGTGACTCTGTTGACTGGGGTACTTGAGCGTCTGAAGCTGGACATAGGCCTGTGCATCGGCAACTCCACAGATGGAGCCTCTAATATGCAGGGTCAATACAAAAGTTTCTCTGCATTAATGACATACAAAAACCCCACCCATCAGCATGTGTGGTGCTACAGACATGTTCTCAACCTCGTGTTGTCCGATACCACCCATAGTGTCATTGAAAGTGGATCACTATTTGACCTGCTGAATGACATTGCTGTATTCATCGGGGAATCGTATACGAAAGTGTGTGTGTGAGAGACCGAGAGCCAGGACAAGAGGCACAAACGCATTTCACTGATTGGAGAGACGAGATGGTGGGCCCAACATGATCCCCTGAGGAAAGTCTTTGGAAATTACGGCAGACCTGATGGCGGCCTTTATGCTGGAGTGGTGTCCACACTCTCTGCCATAATGAAGCTGAAGACACTTGCATCAAATGCACAAAACAAAGCCAGAGGATACAGAGATGGCTTACTCCGTTATGAAACTGTGCTAACATGTCAGTTATTTCTCCGGATATTTGAGTTCACCTCACCACTGTCAAAATACCTACAGGCCGGAGGAATGGAAATTCTCTCAGCACATAGAATGGTCACCACAACACAAGACTCACTGAAAGAGATAGCAAGAGATTTCCCGGCCGTCAAAGCTGCAACTGACTGTTTTGTCCATTGGGCAAATGAAAAGCTAGAGGAGCAGGAGGATCTAGATTTGGAAGTGAACAGTTTCCAGTTTCACATAATGTGCTGTGTCTACTAATATGGGTACTTGGCATCTGACTGAGGTGGTTCAGAAATTGGAAAGGCCACAGGACAGTGCAGAAAAGAGAATCTGCATTTCAGTCTGAGGAGGGTGTAGTGTTCCCATCTATCTGTCTATCTATCTATCACATCGGGTGTAATGTAGTTTTTTCGACTTCCATATTATGTGATGTCATGTGCATGTGCTCAGGCTGACCACCTGAGCACATGCACTTGACACCGCCAACAAGCCTAGCAACAGCTCTAGCATCAGGCTCTGATGCAGTCACAGTCTTAGGCCCAGGCAATATTTAAAAAATGTATGTTTTTTGAGTATTAAATTCTTTTTTAATGTGAATAACATAGTTTGCAACAAAATTACCATACCAGATTTTCATGTATTAATCTCTACACTTTGTGCTTCCTTCATTTAGATGTAAAGGATGCCTGGAATGGTCCAAAAGCCAATGTCCTGCTGTCAGAAACTGAACCGTACAAGGTTCTGACAGGGACTTTGGTAGAACAAGGGCTGGAACTGAACTTGAGAGTGACACAAAATATGTATACAGGAGAGTACAGCGTTTAGCCCTAATGATTCGGTGTTTGGACATATAGTGCGTGGCCTGTTAACTCTGTTGTGTGATCAATGGAAAGACTCCGATCCTTCCAAAAATCCAATCAGCTATGTAAATGGTTTGTGACACAGACTCTATGTAGCTGGGGAGCTGGCAAAACAGAACTTGTCATTTGCTAAGGGTAAAATGAAAGAACTCTTTGATCATCGTGCTGAGCGCCATGTATTTAGTGTGGGAGACCAGGTTTTTGCATTGCTGCTGAATAGTAGCATGTCATTTCAGGCCAAATACACTGGTCCCTATAAAGTTCTGAAAAAAAGTGCCTGAACGTAACTACAGGTCCTGGTGGGTGGGGGCTAATTTATTGCACCTGGCTGCACCTTGCCAGTCTCCCGGGGGTAAAAAAAAAATAGGCCTGTTTTTTCCACTTCACTCACTGCTCCAGACTATCAGCCTGGCACCATGTGTTTTGTTCTGTTGGCTTCAGCTCCATTAGTTAAGTTTTTACACTATACAACACCCCTCACCAAATAGACCCTCCTCCACATGCATTTATACTGACTTTATTGACTCTCACATCCCATTCCTTCATTATTGTTTGTTTACTTGTTACTTTTTGCAATAAATTATTTTATTGTTTTCATTATAACTGTCTCTCTCCTATTTTTGTTGTGGCTCATGAGCTGGTTCATGACAGCTGCAGCATAGGCTATAAGCTCTGAAACATGTGCACGAAATTAAATCAGAGTTCTGCTTAGAAAAACGTAGTAAGCAGCATTTGTTAGCTGGAAAACTCCTGTAAAAGTTGTTGTGTTCACATCACCACTACATGAACCAATCAGGTTCAAACAAATAACAAAACAACAAACTAAACAAAAAAAAAAAAAACCCAGTGCGATTAATTTGCAATAATTGCTACTTAACTATGGAAGTGTGATTAGTTGCAATTAAATGTTTTAATCAGTTGACAGCAATAGTGTTTTTATCAAAAGATATCAGAGCTACTTTAATGTGGGTTTTTAGGTACAAGAAATGATAATTATAATACATTCACTGAAAAAAAAAACATTAGGAAAAGTCATTTACATTCTACAATATTACATAATGAGGTCTTTTGGTCAAAATATGAAGAAATATCAGCAAAAGTAGGCATGGCTAGAGAGGCATGGTGCTGATAACTTGGTCTAGTTCAAATAAGAAAATTTTTCCCAGTTTGTTGTTCTGGATCATGTGTCCATGTCAACAACTTGAAACAACAGGAGCTGCAGTGGAGCTGTTGGTCTCACGGCTTTGTTCCACTTGAAGATGAACCGTTGTTTTTTGGTATACTTACTGTTACATACTTATTTACACTTGCTTACTCTTAGGAGCAGGGGTAAATAAATGAAGATGGAAACAGAAGATCAAATGGAACAGTATGACTCTGTATCCACTGTCATATATCTGTGAGTTTCCAGTGATATTGTAGCATGATATAGGACACAGAAAATGTGAGGTGACAATCTGAAATGAGTGAGACCAATGTTCGTCCACTGTGACACGCAGTCAAGAAAGGGGGACTTGCATGGGAGATCTGAATTTTTGTACTAATGCAACAAGTGGTTGGTGGACACAAGTGTGCTGCATAGCACAGTACATGGGCTACCATAATTCATTTTGTTTTCCAAAAGAACCTTTTTTGTTGACAGAGAGAGAGAGTGAGCCAGTGAGTGAGAGAGAGAGAGAGAGAGAGAGAGAGAGAGAGCAGTTGAAATACTTCTTGTAATCTAGGATTGGACAGGTGACTTCTGGGTCAACCTGTGGAGCTGTTTTGATCTTGTCCAACTGTGAAAAGTCCTCTGAGCTGACACAGACCATGCTGAAGGGATTACTACTCCCAGATGGTCTGGAAGCATTTTTTGTTTCCCCCCAGAGCTGGAGGAAGTTTTTATTATTTTGAAAAACACATCCAAGCTGCTGCTCTCTGCATGTTGCCACTAACAGTGTGACCCTGACCTAGTTTGAAGTCTGTAAAATTAATATAGCAGCAGTCTCAATTATTTCTTATGATGTAGCAATATACCATGCTTTCTCATTTTAAGTCGAAACACTTCTAAATTAAAATGTATACAACTGTTCACCATTTTGGCTAATCATAATGTAACAGCAATGCAGTTTCTCATAATCAGTTTCAGGCTGGAGTTCTGATTGGTGTCTACAATGAGAGAAAAGGAAAAAAAAAGTTACTTTCCACAGTACCAAGATCACTGATCTGTTTTTATTCTCCAGATGCTATCTCCCTCAATGGCCAAAGGAAGAATACCACCCCAATGCAATGGAAGAGTAAAGAACCTCTTAATTGTTTGTTTGTTATATGCATTCATGTCCTAAATTTTGGTTCTAATTTTTAACTTTCCTGTACACTTCAATTAAAGGTGAAAGTCTACGGTAAAACACACTACTGTGGTTCATTCAGTATTTTCACCCTTAAAAACTGAGTAAAGCTCCTGAGCTCATGGAGAACTAAAAGACTTAGTATGTGTCAAATGTGTAATCAGTCCTCCTCCACAGTCACTCCTCAATCTTTCTGCACAGATTGGCTACTACAAAAATGTAATGCTCAAATGCAATGGTAACATTTTTGACAAAAAAAATTCATTAATAAGACAATGTAGTAAGTTTAAGCTTTTGTGGTGTCACATAAAGATAAATATTGTGTGTAGAGAAGCATGCATGAGGTAAAGAAGGTGTAATATGAAACAAGACATAGCTCAGATAGAAGTCTTAGTAAACCAGCAGAGGGCAGTGCACTGTCATTCATCACACAGACGTACTTGCACCAGACTGAAGGACAGAGAGTAAGACCAAGAAGGCTTACACACAAACACACATGCACAAACACACCCATTGGGTTGCAGAGAGCTGCAATGGAAAACAGTGAAATCGATGCCAATGAATAGTGAAAGCAAACCCTTGTCATGATTAAAATGTTATGAATAGAACTACTACACTTATATAGTAATCTCAGGGGAAACCGTTACCTATTTAACAGTTTATTTAAAGTCCCCATGAAGTGATAATCAACTTTTTGTTTTTTTTTTTTAACTCAGATATGTGTAGCTCTTATCCTTGCCTATAAGACATTATATCCCAACAATGACCAAAAAGTAGTTTTGCAGTTTTTAATAATTTTATTTTACTCTTAAAGGGCATCTCCAGTCATAATCAATGTTTGCCTCATAAATCAAGTCACCTATGATCAGTTCATCTCATACCAT
>JAQLOL010014815.1:0-10297 GCA_029783665.1 Naso thynnoides
GCACCGGACATATTTTAAAATCATTCTGTGGTTGCACGTTTCCTCATTTTGACCGCTGCTTCAATTTTAAAATTCATCTTAAAAAGATAATTCAACCAAATTCAAACTTACTGGCATCCGTGTTGTTCATATCCGGGTAGTCGTCGCAAGATAACTGACTACCCGGATATGAATGTGTGTTGGATGTGTCACATCCAGACATGACTAGTTTATTCAACATTTGGCTAAAGTTGTGGGAACTGTGAGGAGGTTTTTCCAAGATTTTGAGTTTACCTTTCTCCTTTCTCGCACTCTAGCGGTCACGTGACTCATTCTAGCCAGGGCAACATTCTGCAATACACACCAATTATAAAATCTGAGGAAGAGCAAAAAAGCTTTAAAACTAAAACTCTGATATCTCAAAAACTGTAAAAGATAGCAAAAACATGCAAATACAAGATTTATAGGTCAAAGTCTTTTAACTCATTCATAGTTTGGATGAAATCTGTAGCTAAAATTATGTGGAAGTAGTAGTAAACGTTCAAAAATGGGTTTGATCACTTTCTCCATTAAACTGAACTGACATTTCTCTCTGTCTGGCTGCATGAATGACTCATCCCCACACAGCTGCCAGTACACGTAAATCCAACTTTGACCGGATCACATACGGTCAAATGAATGTCAATCTACCATTTGAAATGAATGGGCATTTCTCTCTGTCTGCAGATACTCCTTATGCTCACACACTTGCCAGTACTTGTCAGTCAAACTTTGACCAGGTCATGGGTGTTATGCCTCTGACTTTCAAAATAAAAGCCCTCAATACTTTCAGAATGAAAGTCCTTATATTGAGAAAAATAACCCTGAAATCCCTCAAAATGGATTTTTTTCCCTACCTTTCAACTTCAAAAAATAAGGTTAAATGACCTGGAGGCCAAACAGGCCAGAGTGCAAGGTCCCGACCAATGCTGCTTGCAGCTTTAATTTCGTTTGTTGTCACTCTCTCTTTCTTAAGTCCAGTTTGCACTAAAGATTCACAACAAGACAAAACAGTTGCAGGAAAGTTGCAGTAGAGTAAACTAGTCTAGCTGATGACGTCACCTGTTGCTAAGAATGTTGAGCACCCAAAAAGGGACATGCGCTCTCTAAAATTACTTTGATAGGCCAAAAATACCCTGTGATGATGTGAATACAGAGCCAAGCCTGAACACAGACCATACAGAGCGAGGTATAGAAGTCAAATGTTCTTTTAGATCTCCTGAATAACAACATGCTAAAAGGTTATTATGGAATTTTAGCATGATGACCCCAAAGACAAACTGCCTACCCCAACATTAAATAACAAACCTCAGCACTTCACTGAACATAAAGGCCTAGTCCTAGAACAGACACAGTACTGATCCCTTTGTGTCTGTTTTCACTTAATACTCTATTTTTACACTCTGTTTATTTATTTTTACACTATATTTTTAAAACATATTGGAAGCATAGTTACAATTTTGCCTACTTTATTTTCACCAAAATTACTTATAGGTAATATGTCAATTGAAGTGACCAAACCCGGGCCAATGCCCTACATCATTTCAAAAATTTTGTTCAAACCTGGCCCCAGAGGCCCTGACAGGTTCAGTTTAGATTCTAGAAATCCCATTCATCCTAACAATTTCAAGATTCAACTGCAACAAAAGTAAGAAAATAAAAAAGTTAGGCCAGAAATTCTCTAACCTTGATCACAATAGCTGGACACCTATTACTGTGAGGGAAGCTCCTAAGACGTAAGAACATCTATTTAAATTTCACCAGAAGCAGTAAGTGATTTGAGAATGTTGCATAATGCATAATGAATTCTGAAGCAGGCAAATTAATTCTTAAAGTGTCTTCAATTGAAGGAATTCCCTCTCATTTGACGGCCTCTCTGATGAGAGAAAATCAGGGCATGTGCCTCTTAAAGGGCTGGAAGTTCAGGAGTACTTTATGAGAGGTACTTCTGTCTGAGAGGCTCAGAGAGCTGCAAACACACACATACACACACACACACAGTACAGAACTGCATGTGTGTGCATTGTGTTTGCAAATGATTTTACTGGATACCATAACAGACCATGTATACGTTCAGAAAAAGTACATGAATGTACTTGTTTAAAGTGAGTGCCAGAGCGAGTTTGTTGTTTACTCTGGTCCATAGATATCTATCTATGCTCATATAGACTGTCAGTGCACGACTGGAGGCATGGGGAAAGCATCTAAATGATTTGCACTGTCTCTTTTTAATAAAAGAAAATTCAGCGCAATGAGACATCAACATTCTATTTCATATCTCAAATAGTATTTTAAAATTGTATGTTCAGGTTACGGTACGTGAATGTCAAGATCTCTGCTACAAGTGATTACTGTATACCTGTAATGTTGTTTTAAGTTCTACCTACAGCACATGTCCCCCTCGAACTTCTACAGGCCTGCAACCAACATAAAGACAAACTTACAGGAGTGGCCTCATGACAGTATTTTTTTTCTTGAGTAGGCAGAGTCCAAACTTTTTTTTTTAACTTATATTTGTTTATTTTTACTGGAATAAGGCATTTAGTAACCTCAGAATGGGTTTAACCCTAATTCCCCCTACAAAATATGCTCATTTGGATTTCCAAATTTGGATAAATCTTGGAGATGGGAGGTTTTGATCTCAGGAGTGCATGCTGAGGGTTTTTGTCAGTCTTAGTAACCACTGATTAAGTTAACAACATGCTGAAATGATGAACTAGTTCTTTCAAATGACAATAAAGCTGGCCATTTAAGCAAATGTGTTTTTCCAAGAGCGGTTAATACAAGTACAGTGGAGTCATTAAATGTCAAAGAACTCCTACTTTACTGGCAACCGCTACAGAGGACACAACACAGTACCAACACAACAGAGTGTGAACACAAAAGCCTTCTGCACATCTCCTGATTTGTGACCACCGAGCCATACAGCAGTGTCACAGTCCCCTGTAGTTAATATATAGATGACATGTATGTGAAATGTATTTTTCTCGATTGCCAATGGCATTTAGCAATTTCTGTATAAACTGCAACATAATGTGCTGGGCTTGTTTCACTGTTTTTCAGTTGGGTTTAAACTTAAGTGGGTTTGTCATAAAATCTGCTGTCCATCAGCTTGTCAAGCTTTAAAATAGCGAAATTTGGTGGGAGGACCATGTTTACTCCTTTTATTTCAGTTAATTGGGAAAACTGATCTCCCCTATTGTTTCTGTCACTGTCAGTCTCTCTCATTGTCTTGCATTTTGTTTTCTCCAGTCAGTTTTCAGTCAGTCAGTCAGTCAGTTTTCATTTAGTTTGCCTTTCATCTTTGTCCCTGTCTCTCCATCTCTCTACCAATTTCTCTGGTAAAAAAGAGCCATGGGTTCTGCTGTCGGACAATCCAAAAAAAAAAAAAAAAAGTTTAGAATGTACGGATGATGCAACAATAATTACACCAAAAAACACTGTTTGCAGGAAAAAAATCGAACATACAAACAAGAGCACCTGCTCATAATTTAACAGAAATTAAAGTTGAGAAAAAATCTAATTAGCTATAACTTTAACAACAGTAAGCTACAAGTCATATCATATTGCACCGCAGCAACAAAAATCCTTCCATTTTAGTCAGGGGTAAATTAATTGCTAATGATTGCAATGATCACTTTAAGGAAAAATGTACTGTGTGTTTTTTTTAAGCTGCTCACTTTAAATAGATGAAAAACTAATAGATAACAGCAAAGCATAACTACAAAGCATTAAATTCACCACAAAACTCACAAACAAGAGATGTTCAAAAATAGCAAAACAGGAGGAGATTTATCTCTGAGGAAGATGATTTGATGTCATTTGTACATTCTTCATTGTATTCTGTTAGACAATGGTGTTTAGCAGGAGGGGGTGTGGAGCAATACATTAGGAGACGCATCAAACAAACCAAGACAAGCAGATGAGGACACTTTCCTCCTCTCACTTCCCTCCCCCACACACTCATACTGTAACAATGACTAGAAAGAGTATTTAACCAAGACAACATTTTTTACTCATAATTGAAGAACAGTTATCTTAGTTAATCAGTTAAATTGATATGTGGTGTGTGTAAACTTCTACCAGTATATGTACTGTAGTAAATTTCTCCTTAAATGATTTATGATTTATTATAATTTATTTCATTTATTAGCAATAAATCTACCCCTGGCTACAATTCAAGGATTTTTGCCAGTGCATTACGGTATAACTATAAGCTTATTGGCTGTAATTTAACTTGTCTCTACTTGTACTTAAAATATGTAATGTACTACTCACTATAGCTATGAATTATTAGACAACTGTATGTTGTGGCCAAAATTATTGCTGTTTGGCAAAAGTTGCATTGGCTAGCTTTAAAACCCTTCTGAGGAACTTTAATTTTGTGTTGATTGTAGCTGCCCATGTGGACAAAAGCGGTACTGCTTAGACAGAGAGAACCACACCACTTCATTGCACAATACCAGATCCGCCATAAACACAAAACATTAATTCAATCTACGGAAAAATGTCCTCCTTTTTCTGACCATAGCAATAAAGAGAACAGCTAATCGATTGTGCTCGTGAACAACAAATTGTCTCTTCTCGTCTGTGTGCCATACAGCATTTCATAGCGTTCCACTGACTGAGTGTAAAAGACAGGAAAATAATTTCCAACCTCCTCCTTTATTTGCTGATTTCAGTAAGATGTGAGGCATCAGTATTAAATTTAGACTGCTTCACAATCACATAAAAGTTCCTCATGGGGACTTTGTCATGATGTTCACAGTAATTAGGCAGACTGCTTTATTTTATCCCCTTAACAAATAAAAATGAATACTTGCTAATTTAATTCATATAAAATGCAAGTGAGATTCTAAATAAAATAAAATGACACATTAGCATTTTCTAATCAAGATAAAAGACTGTCTGTGCCTATAAATAGTAAATTAAATTGGCTCAAGATGTGCTCAACTTTTACACAAATTCCATGAATTTAAGGTTATGATAACTACTGATATCATCCTGGCTGAACTTTGTCCTGTCTATATGTTCTCTTGCCTGGAGACCAGATGAATCTGCCATACTCATGGTTTATTTGCTCTGGCAGATGGGACTGAGCCCCCTCCCATTCAATCAAGTCCCCTGCCTGTATAAAAGTCACAAATTACGGTGAATGTGTGCAATCACATGGATGCACAATTGCTGACATCAAGTGTGAGGAATATCAATAAGCAGCTTTTCAGGGAGGTTGATGATACGTGAGGTGTTTTCCGTTCAATCTTTTTTTTTTTCCTGGCTGACGTACAGCTATGATAGATTTTCATCCCATTGACAAAATGTAATCTCAATGTTAGATTCACTGTGAAACATTTTCTTCTCAGAGGTAGCATGAAAACCTCTACGAACACCCAACAACTGTCACATCCGCTCTTACAGCAGCTTTTCCTATCACCTGACATCAAAGATGCTTTTTCATGTTTTAAAAAGATAAAGTGTTCATCAAAAAGTAACTGACTGAGAGGATATAAAACAGTAGGAACAGAGGAGCTTTGTGATATCTCTTGGGCCTTTTGCACAGGGATGAGGGTATGCCAAGCCCTGAGGCTCATCCTGATTGGATGAGAAGTTACATTAAAATTTCAGTGTGTGGAGACACAGAGAGCTCCTTTTGAGGACAAAGCCAGTCTGAAATATGGGAGCTAGATGGCACAACCAGAGGCAATTTGACTGTGCTTAAATTCTTACTTTACATTAACAGTATGGTTGGATGCATATGTACATACTATGTTTATGCAGTGTGCTACGCACGTTTGTTTTATTAGTTGATTTTACTGTAGTCCAAATCTCAACATGCACACATAGAAAAAAATGAAGTAGAAATGTTACCTTGAGGCTTTCATTGAGGGGTTGTGATTGGTTTATTTTTGACATATAGAAGGAAAGCCAGGCTCATCTTATTCCTGGCTTATCAAACACTGACGCTTTGTCACGTTCCTTAACATTTCACACAGGCTGTATGCTGCATTCACATGGAATCAGGCAGACGGTAAATGGCCAGAGGCACATTTTGAAAGGCATGGGAAGAAAACAGTCCTACGAAATGGAAGGATAGCAAAATGAAACACGCATGACTACGTGTTGTTAGGGTGAAGTCATGTTTACAAAGAATGGAATAAAATGCATTTAATGAAATTATTTTGTCACTGTTTTTTTAATCTAACCATTCTTGTTATGCATGTAGCAGTAAAATACAGCTTTCTCTTAATATTTCTTTTTAATTGCAAATTTAAAGTAAAAATTAAACTCCCTCCAAAACTTTTTGTTGTGGTGCACAATCAGCTTTGTTCTGATGGCCTTCCATGTACCAGCTTTTCGTGTGACATCTCGGTAGATTTTCAAGTTGTGGTAAATACAACTCTGAGTATTGCTGCACCAAAATAATCATCTTCTCATTGGCGAGATCGCTATTACTCGCACTCTCACTCTCTCTCAAAGTCCGTCCCTCTAAATCTATCTGTCGTGATATCTATTTATCTCTCACCATCTGTCTCAAAATATTGCCTGACAGTAAACCCACCAGATCCCAACTGACCTGCCCTCTATACAGGTGGATTGGCGTGATATAACTGGTTGAATTCAACCACTGCTTCAGCCAATAACGGCCGGAGTCAATGATGACATCAGGGACCCAGAAGAATTTTTTTACTTGAGAGACAGAAGTAGCAGACTCTCATTTAAAAATACAAAATATTTTTTTGTAATTATTTTTTGTGGTACATTTTCAAATTTGACAACAAAAAGCACATGGATATGGTCCAAAAGGGTTGAAAATGCTTTTTTGATTTCAGCTCTTCTTAATGTCATCCGGTTTGCCGTCTACTGCTGCCTGATTCCCTGTGAATGCAGCATTAAATGATACCTTCTACAGTTGTGTGACAAGCACCAGGCTTTTAACAAAATTCACTGTTACAGCATTTAAATGAATAGTTTTATCTCATAGCAAATCCTGCCATCCTCTGTAGTTGTAGTAAATATTATTTCTCAACATAAAACACAGACACAGAAATCAGACACCAACCAGTGTATAGATAAGACTTCAATAATCAAGATGTCAAATGTGCAACAGTGGTCCTGCAATGTTCAGCAAGTGAAGATACTTTATCATGCAGATGACTCAAGGCAAAAACAAATTTTAAAAACTGTCCTTTAAGAACAGAGGAACAGTGAGGTGCCATTAGAAGATAAAAATCAACTTGATGTAATTTGTGAATGCTCAAAATCTTAAACTTTAGTACCCTTGAAACTACATGCAACCTATAGAAAAAATGTACTTCATCGCTGCACCTGTTTTTAGCTCTGCAAACAGTAACCTTAAATGTAGGTGAGGTCATTATGGGGGCTTCAAGGCTAACTCACTTCTTCACTGGCTAACTTCAAGAAAGCCCAATTTAGACTGCCTTTTTAAACCACATCAGCTGTGTTTGTGTAGTTGGGAAAGCCAGCAGGCTAGGTCAGGGGTGGGCATTTAACTCAACAGAGGAGAGATTAAGCTTGACTGAATTCAACAGAATTATGGCAGAATGGATATTTATTTTTACATTATCTTAGTTTTTCTTCCATTTTTAATCACTTCTTTAACTGTTTGTGGTAAGGGTTTGACCAGGATCAAACTGGAAACAGACCTCTGCCCTGGCATCCCATCACCAAACTCCCCACCCCCATCATGTAAGGGAGATCCCCACAACACAAATGTGTTTTGCTATTACAAAGTAAAGGCAAATGTGCTTTTACAGAAAGATCTGTGATTTCTTGCATAAGTTACAGATGTGTCTCATTGGAATGACATCACCAGTTAGGCCTACTTGTAAAAGTCATTCACTACTATGTCAATGACAACTGCGAGACCCTGGCTGAGTCAGAGAGAGAAACTTTTTAACTGGGCAACATGTTGTACACACTATGCTATCAACAGAAAAGGAATTATCTCAAAGACTGGTGGAATATGACAGGGATGTGACTGACAAGATTGTCTTTAAAGGTGATTCTGTATCTTTTAAGAGCGACAGTCATCACTGGTGAGTCCATTGCATTAGCCTACATGCTGCTTGATCACTGCGTTTTCAGATGGGCTGTTCCAATATCAAGTGAGAGAGATTTTTGAAATGTAAGTTACAAGCTGCAACAAAGATAGCCTAGACAGGAAGGCCGGACGCAACCAGCGTTTTTAATTTTTGTTAAAAGCCTATATTTTTTCACATTACGGGAGTCGCCTGCCCATTAGGGGGCCATTTGCAACAGAGAATTTTTAATAGACAGGCTGCAATGAGACACGGCATCCAGCATATGTGCTTTTTTTTTTACATTGCGATGGTTGTCTGACTAACTAGGTGGACCGGCCCATCTGGCATTTGCCAGATTTTACATATTACCAGTCTGAGCCTGGGTTTGACTTTGTACAGGGAACATGATAGCATAAAGGTATAGTAAAAAAACGAAAAACAAATTTTTATTCCTGTACAAACCTTTCTCTCAAACTTAAGTGTTGACTTAACTCAGATGTGTTAAAGAAATAAAGGAATGCATTGCTGTGGAGAGAGGGGGAAAAAGTCTGGTGGAGAAAAGCCTGCTGAACTGTGGATGAAGACACTGTGTGACAAAGTCATTGTCTTTTCTTGTTTGTTTTTTTTTTGAGATCATAAAATGTGTACATGGCAAAAATTGTCATGTAGAGATTTTTGTACACATACACACCACTAGTTTGTGGTGCATGTTGGGCATTTTTATCAACAGAAGACGTATTAAGCTCAAAGGAAGTCAACACAAGTGTGCTTGAAGGATTTTTATGACTGTGTTACATTATTATTGTCAGAGTCTGACAGTTTTTACGCAGCGTAATCACTTATTTAACTTTTTGTGGCATGTGTCAGGTATTTTTCTTAACAGAGGAAGCTGATGCTGATGCTGTTGTGTTAAATGTCACACTGGTCACGTCTGCATTAAATCCGCAACGCAGCCTCGCTGTATAAAATGACTGGAGCAGCTTAAAGATGCACTGCTCAGTTCTGTGTATATAAACAACGGCAGATAATTGGTGCTGATGTGGAGACTCTGTAAAAATGGCCTTTGCTTCATCTTGAGGAGCTGCAGCATTTATTAACTGACACACTGTAACCTACACTTTAAATTTCCTGCAAGACTGACAGCTTACTGATAACCTTTACCTCTGCTTTACATGCTTTCATCGTCACTCTTCTGCCACTCTCGCTCTTTCTCACTCGCTTATTCAACCACATACTCAATATGCACACACAGTCCGTGTTATTTCTTCTCCGTATGTGGTTGTTCAGTGTATAAAAAGTAGTGATGTCAATCGATTAAAAAAATTAATGAGTTAATCAGTGTAAAATTCTGCAATTAATCGCAAATGTATCACACATCTTTGTATTCAGTTCTAAATGTACCTCAAAGGGATATTTTTCAAGTTTTTAATACTCTTATCAACACAAGAGTGGACAAATATGCTTGTTTAATGCAAATGTATGTTTACAATTATTGCAGCTATCCAAAACAATGAAAAATACTGTGATATATTAGACCACACTATAATAGCGTCCCAGTAGTAGTACAGACTACAACATGTTGTCAGAAAACAGAGTTACGGATGTATTCGCGTGAGGTACAGTGTGCTAACGTAGCAAGCCTGGAATCTAAAAGCTGACTGCAACAGACCAGCGTGAACATGGAGCAGTTAAAGCTGCTGTCACCGCTAATACTCACTAGTAGCCTTATGGTAGTGACCCAGTATAATATAGACTACAACAAATACTGTCAAGAATATATACTTACTCCTCCACTTTAACTTTCTTGTCTTAAGTTGTGTATCCGGTAACTTATGTCTGCGGCGGTGTCTGCGTTGCTTTTTGATTTCCCAAACTACTGGGTGGGCCAAGGGCCAGAACGTGTGCGTGTTAATTGCGTGTTAAAAAAAATTAATGGCTTTCAAATAAATTTGCTTTAACGTGTTAACTTTGACAGCACTAATAAAAAGAAAAACTTTGTTAGAGAAAAGGCTGCTAAAAAAACAAAACAAAACAAAAAAACAGTGGAATGTGGAATCCTACATATTTCACAGATCACAAGACAGCTGTTTATTCTGATTCTCCTTGACCAATTCACAAACCTTAGTGGTTTAACTTTACCTTTAACAGTTGGATCAATGTGCTAGTAAATGGGTTGGAAGGGTTCTGCTGGTACCCTCCACAACCTTTGACAATGCAAATTTAAGGCCTAAAGAGTT
>JAQLOL010014816.1:0-10297 GCA_029783665.1 Naso thynnoides
GCTGCAGCTTCGGTCTGCAGGCAGCCCACATGTTGCTTTCAGGAACCTCCGTGAATCACAGAGTTGAGGCAGAGCAGACGTGGGACATCAGAGGGAAAACCAAAAGGACATTTCCTCTAAAATGTGACCTGGTTTTACTAAAATTACTGTTTTGTGCGATGTATTAACGTGCATTGTTTAGTTTCGTTTTCGAAGCTGCAGGTGGCGGTCAAAGTTTAATAGTGTTGCTTTAATGCTGCTCCAACAGTTTTACACTTACCTCGATTCCACACCTACAAGGATTCAAATTCTGCAAAGAATCCCCAGTGGAGCGTGGCCAGACTCTTTTTTTACAAACTGAATGTATTTGAGAAGTGAATTATGGGTCTGGATTACCAGGCTGGTCAAGAGCACGACTGCAGCTGAATGTTCCTTCACGTCTCCTTGTGAGTTTGCCCACCGACTTGTACATCAGTGTGTGTTCACAGCTCATTTCTGCCAACATCGAGTGTCCTAAAAATCAGCAGTGCAAGTTTAAATGTCTGTCCTCTACAATGTTACCTTTTCTTTGAACCAAGAAAGATTGTGAATATTTAAATGTCTTCATGTGAGGATTAAGAGTTAAAATGTACATGGTGAAAGATTCATTTGTTTGTGCTGCAAATTATGAGGACCAAGACCGCACCAAAGTTTTCATTTTAAAACACTTCAGACTTTTGCAGTCACTGCAGATCTCACTTTAGATAGTTTCAAACATCTCTGGGGTCATGTTGTATGTTGAACAGACAGAAACAGATACTTTACAAAAAATGTTGATGCACACACCCACATTCACTCCTGATTGGGTTGTATTATCATGTGTTCTTCCCTGTGTGACTTACAGTCTATGATACAATAATTAGAATATTAATAATACTTTGCCATCAGTTTAAGCAAAAAGAAAAAATAAATGTCTGGTCTTACTTTACTCCTGTACTTTTCTTCCTCCTTAGCCTGTTCTGCAGTTAAACAAGTGACTGTCTGCTTCCTCTTAACCACGCCATGCCATTTTAAAACGCCATTTTAAAATGAAAACTTAGTAGCGTAGGTAGGTACGTAGGTGTTGTTGACCGCTCAATCACACTGACACTTTTAATTGTACAAGTCTTGGTCAACTTGATGGTGTTCGTCCTTGTCAGAGATTTTAAAGGCCTGTAGAAAAAAGGAGGGCTGGGTTGATTTGGCTGCCCAACAGTGTGAACTTGCACTGATGCTTTTTTAAATGGTTAGGAGTTACAACACAAAGGATATTAACTGTAATCCTTTACTGGCATGCCCTCTCCATGCTTACTTGATGCCAAAATCATTTAATTCTTACAAAACTGATTATGGGTCTAATCAGCTAAGAATCCAAAAAAGTTGTTTGACTCTAGGAGATAATCATCAGCAGTTTCTGAGTTACACAACATGATCAGCGGAGGTTGAACAAATATGCAGCAACTGCTGATTTGAATTCAAGATGTTTAGCACTTTATTAGGCTGTCTGTGCTTCCAGATGTTATTTTGCATTTTAGTAGATTATCTCTCTGGGTCCCGCTGTCTTCTTTTCTTTCTCCTCCAATGTCCCATTACGACAAGCACTCTCATTTCTCTCAGGCTAAGCTCACCATCTTTCAGGCCTCAGCCGGTCTCTGAGATGTAATCAGTCTGAGGGGAATGTGAGGTAGGCCTTTATATTGAGCTCAAAATCTGAAGTGTGCAGAATGGTAATGAAGAGCAGCCTCTGGAGAAAGACCAGACCACCTATTCTCTGCTCCTTCTATCTGTCTTTCTAAAAGGTGTCCACGGTTGGGACATTGCCTTGAGTTATTAAAATCTCTTTTCAGTTGTCAATTTAATCTTTGTTTTTTGATGTTTATGCACAACATGAGAAGGTTTTGTTCTCTGAGAAAGTGGCCCATCTCTCTCTTCCTTAACAAGAACCAAGGAGGTAAGATCTCATCTTATCATCCAAAACAGAAAGTGGCAGCTACTGCTGTGATGATCTTGCAAAAAACACTCTGAACTTGAAATTTAACTTTTTGGGCAAACTTTTGCGTTAACGCAAGTCAACTTTAATGCCGTTTTTGTTAACGCATGATAAACACATGCGTGTTCTGTCAAGGGCTGGGCATAAAAACTGATTCATCAATGCTTTGCAATTAATTTGTTCCTAATAAAGCCCAAACCATAATCCCGCTAGCTCACAAATGAGCAGCGGATATTTGGAGTTAAGTTACAGTGAGCTAAAAATAGAGTCAACAGCTCAAATCATGTTACGAACTAAGACACCTCTTAATTACTTTGACCTACTTCAGGTTCAGCTTCGCCAACACAACAGTTAGCAAGCTAAATAATTTTAATAGTTTGTTTGCTCACCAACATCATTAATATTCCCATCCAGTAATGATGATCTCTGACCAGTTTCAGCCTTTGTGCCCACAGTCATTAAGCAGCACATGGCTAATTTGCATAAAAAAAGCACATGGCTAATTTGCATTTAAGCTACTAGTTTCTGAGCACAGAGTGCTCAATCAAATATATATCACAGTATTTTTTCGTTGATTTGGGTTGCTGCAATATTAAAAAAACATAAGTTTTCATAGAGCAAGCATGTTTTTCCACTCTCATCACGATACGAGTATTGAAAGCTTGAAAAATATCCCTGAGAGGTACATTTAGAGCTGACAATTTAAAAAGGTGCGATTAATTTGCAATTAATCACGAGTTAATAATGGAAATCATAGGATTAATTGCGATTAAATATTTTTATTGACAGCACTAATTTTAATTGGTTGACAAGGTGAAACGTGATGTCACCGGTGCCAAGCGCTTGCTTCAGGCTGAGACCAGTTGCCAGGCAACTTAGAGGATGTTAGATGCATTTTTTTTAATTTTAGGAATGAGGCACCTCAGCCAGAACTCTGGGGGTTTAGTTACACCTTAAAGTCTCTCTGGTGCCATGGCTCTCATGCCAATCAAGTGCTCTCTCTCTTTGTGAGTTTGTGATTATGCGGCTACAGATTTCTTGATTTCTACACTTTAGAAACAATCAACACAACCATTTTAAGCACACAAATGTACAATTACGTAGTCAAAGGCAAATTAACTTATAACATTATCTGGTAACTTTCACTATATTTCGGCTACTGCTAATACTTTCACTGAAAGTGAAATGCTAGCCTAGCAGAGTAGCTTAGCCTCCAGTTACACACGGCTGATGCAACATTGCTAGGTGTCTGACGCAGCTGTGTGCAGAGTAAAGAAACTGGGCTCGTGGGTTACAAAAACATCAGATACATCCTCCACCAATTACAATCTCAAGAATGAGGCTTGTCCAAATAAAACCAGCATTTTGTAAAAAACCTTTAGAGTTCATCTGCTGAACCCGTGATATTCTTGATTTCCCTTAACAAGAAAGTCCAGTGATTACTCTGACACAAAATTAATGCTACATTTTGGCAATAAATAGTATTTTTTTAAAAGGCAGTTCAGGCAAGTTCATCACTAGGAGATGTTGTCTTTCTCCAAAAGATGACGTGATTTGTTTAGAAGAAAAACTGGAGTTTAACTGAGCTGAGGTAAGTGGCAGTGAACCAGTCTGCAGATGTCAGTAACAAACACGTGTCGTCTTTAAACTCACCATCAATGACAAGTTTATTTGTCATATGCTTGTGTCAGTGTCACAGAGGTTTTATAGCCTCTGCGGTGGAATTTATTAGCCACCTCATATGTTCAATGCATCACAAAGTGCTTTCCCATCTCCTCTGGCACAGCTAGCAAGGTCGTGGGTTGATGTCCGTCTGCAGAATTTATCATTATATCCTTAAAATGACGCACTGATTTTCTCATCATGCTACCTTTTTTCATTTGGTGTCAATGTAGCAGTCTATGTACTTGAATAACAGCGTCAAACTGAGTTAAGAATAACAAGCTGTGACATGTTACTTATCAAAGGCAATTTAAAATGTAGCACAAGCATCAAATGTCAAAATCTATATCACCACTCTAATCTAGTGTTTCTTTATTCTTGTTTTCTTGTAACCTCTTAGTCTTTAGCTGCTACCATTAGTTTACAATTTTTGCTCATTCACAAATGGCCATTGTAAAACCATCTAACATTCCTTTGTTCGGTCAGATAACATCAGTTGAAGGACCTGAGGGCAACTTTGAAAGCAACATACACAGAGGTCACAAAGACAAGAACATTTATGACCTTTCATTATCAGTAAATAGCTGCCACAGATAGCCTTGGTAGCCAAGTAAGCGCTGGCCACATGGCCTCACTGTAGCAACTATTGCCTTTGTTGCCTGTTCAAATCCCTCTCTCTTTATTGCGCTTCATTAGTCACTATTACATTTAGGCAAAATGCAAAACATCCTTTAAAAACACCAGCCTTTCTGAGATATCAGTGTAATCACTATGAAAACAGCAAGACAGTTGTTAGAGGCTAGTCAGTACTCTAGCCTCTAAGTTGACTTTTACACAGAGCAACTAATTTATGCCTTTATCACATTCAATTAAGACTAGTTAAACCCTATGGGAGAAAAGGTGTGACACATTTCTCTGTTAGCCAGACAGCTGGGTGCGGCTGGTAGCCAACTTGTTTTTATTATGACCAAAGCGGGGAAAAAAAAAATCTTCATCTGTTCCTTGTCTCATTCTTCTGTTCTTGACTTGCTCAATCACACCTGCGGGTATGATGTAAACATTGTTGCCTTCTTTGCCAGAATTTGCACTTTGTCTCATTTGAGATTTTAAACAAATCCTATCGTCAAAATGCTATTGCAACTGCTGTGCGAGCTAGCGTAGTGCAGCTAACTTAGCTTTGCATGCCAAACTGTAGACTTGCTGTTATTTGATATTGACATATTTGATCATAAAGGTCATGATTGGATTAACTCACTGGGTTTAGATCCTGTTATATCTAAAAAGCTGTTTTGTTAGGAACATGTTTGGTGCTAACAATCTCACAGCGACGGCAACAGTCACCATGCAGCAGTCACAGGGTAACCTTAATCTCTGTCTGAATCTTCATTACTGCTGGGTCCTCCTCTTCACTTTTTACACCGTTCTACTTTATATTAGAATATCCTGCTGCAGAACATTCTATTTGAGAAAGTTCTATTTTAGAATAGAAACTAGATATTCATACTTATAACGTTCCATGCTCAAACTGTTCATTCCATTACAGCACATTCTATTCTTGACCATCAATTTTGGAATAGGAACTTCTATTCTTTGTCTCTGTTCTTCAGTTGAATTGTCTAGGGGGAAACAACATCACTTCTGGAATAGAGCATTTGTCATTTCACCATCTAAAATAGAATATTTCTAAGTAAGAATCTCTTCTCCAACATATCGTTGTGCAATTGGAACCAGATATTCTGTTTCGTTGGGACCTGCAAAAATTAGAAGATTTAATTGCAAAAAAAATATTTTGTACAAGGTTCTAAAAGAGTCCTGCTTTGGAAAAACATAATTTCTTTCATAATGCAGAACTCGTTTTAAATTGCATTTCAGTGCAAAATGATCTTTTGTAGAAGATCCTATTTTTATATAGAAGCTAAGCATTTGTTTGGTTTTCAGTTTTTAGAGTAGAATCCTCCATAAAAAAAAATCATCTTTAAAAATACATTTCATTCTATTCTGGAAATTCTGTTTTAGAATAAAAACTCTTATTCTATTACTCTTCCATTCTATGAATTATTTATTGTATTTTTGAATATTAAAATAGAATCCTCCAGTTTTTTTCTGTTTTGTCATACTACAAACATACTATGCCCTCAAGAATACAGCTTCCCATTCTGAAAAACAAACAAACAAACAAACAAACAACAACAACAACAAAAACAACCCGAAAACACTTAAATCCAATTCAGCAGCTGTGTTGATGACGATGTTCTTGCAATACTGAGCTCTTTCCATATGGTTGAATGAATGTATTGTTTGTTTGATGAGAGTATCAGCTGGATTAATCTAATGTCGTGCATTGAACCTTTTAAGTTTGCAAAACCAATCGTTATTTAAATGGATTTTCTTTCCTTTATGCCTGCTGTAGAGGAGCATCAAATTCTCTTGTGTTTTTTAGGGTCGACAAGGAATATTTTGCATTTTGGAATTTTGGAAGAGAATCCTCTAAAATTTTTCCTCATTTATTTGTTTGGCTCAACACAATCTCATCACTGTCTGCTGCATATTGACTTTCTGTCTTTGGAGGCGCCCATTTTGGAGCTCTTAACGTCTCAAAAACAATTATGTTTGAAAGGAACTGTGGTTAATTTTCACAGCTTGGAATTAGTCTCAAAACCCACAAACACAAAGAAACGTGCGTGAATGGACTATAAAAGAAACACACACATGCAGCCATGTAACCATGGGATGGTGACAGCAGGACTTTGTTGGGCAGTGTGGCACAAGCACACATACACGTCAGTGTTACAAGAGGGACCCAAAAACAACAATATGAACATCATGAAAGTAAAATGAAACAAAAAGCGAGCTTTAATAAATATAGATGGAACAAGCAAACAAAAACTGAGGCAGTAGCAAAAGGTAATACTGAAACTACTTAGAAAATTTGGGAATGGGGACTAAAGTTCCAGTTTGTTGCCCAGTGATGTTTTTGGCTGCCTGCTTTGTTCTTTTGAGTGACCCATGTCCGATATCTGCATTTACAGATGGTTGACCGTGAATTAAATATTCAAACAATCACATTACAAAACTCTTTGGCTCTTGATTTAGCGCTGGCACTGTAGCCAAAAGTGCTTAGAACGGCATTCTCCTATGAGGACTTTAATTTCGTCTTTACGGATTGGTTTTCTGTACAACCCTGTATTTTCGTCTTTTCTCCCCCCAGGTTTCTGATTTACAGGACATTCTATTCTGGAACATTCTACCTTGGAAAAGGAATGCAGCAGCCCAGCTGGTGTTCAACTTACCCAAATTTTCCCACCACTCTTTCACACTGGCCATTGAAGACTGCTAGAATTTAATTCAAGTCACTGGATTTTGCTAACATCGTCATCATCTTACAGCTGTAACTGGCACAAGCCTACGGCCCATGTGCGAATCCTTTTTTTTTTCAGGTTTGGTGTTACATGCGTATTAGGATGTGTGATTCCTTGCACGTGAGTGGCTAATCCAGTGCCGGTTTCCACCTCCTCCTCCTCCGCCTGAGGATCCGGACTGGAACAGGACCCAGTCCAGCCCTCCATTCCAAAAGCAGCGATCTGGGCCCGCAAGTGTATAAAAGCCTGGTCAGACGGACAGACACGGCTGCTGATGTCAGCTTGCTGGCTAGTTACTGTGTCTGTTGTCATTGTCAGATTTGTGTTAAGTACTAAGTAGGGCTGTAAAACCATTATATTTTAATTTTTTAAAATTGCAATTAATTGCAAAATTTTAATAGTTAATCACAATTAATCACATTTTTCTCCCATGTTTAAAATGACACAATTTTGCATTTCACAACAGTTTTAAGGTCCCTGTTTAAAAAGCCAATAAGGACACATCTTTAAAAGTAATATTAGTAAGATGTCATGTATGATGGAATTGTGGTTTGTTTGTTTTGTTTCTCTTTTTTGTTTGCTTTGTTTCTGTTTGATGCAAAGTACTTTTTGTGTGTGTTTAATGCTGCTATTCTAAGTAAGTGTTTTATTTTGTTACCTGTGAAAATTTTAATATTTAATGTGTGTTTTTACATGTGCTGATTTTTGTGGATCAGGATATCTACTGTATGTTTTTCTGCATCTATGTGTGTGTTTTAAATGTATGTGTTTTAAGTATGGATCCTGGGAAGACTAGCTCTGCTGAAGAGCACAGCTAATGGGGATCAAAGCAAATAAACAAATAAACTTTACAACAACTCTAAACAGTCCTGGGTGCTTGTTATTACTTGTTTATTTACCACATGTGGTAGCACTTTGTCACTTTAATTTTTAAGCAGATGTTTTGTTTTGTTGACCTTCTTACAAGTAAATTGGCAGCATTTTTCGCATGTGCCCTGTGGTTTACTTTCGGTACGTAATTGATTCTAAAATTACATCTGTGTTAAGCTGAGTCAAAAAATAATATTGTGTGATAAATAAACAAGTCACAACAAGCACACAGGACCGCCTAGAGTTGTTGGAAAGTTCATCTGATGACTTTAGGCAAAGGCAGGCTAGCACTTCCCACTGACTACAAGTATTTCAGCTAAGCTAATTAGCTGTGGATGAGCTCTGTCTCTTGTTGTGTGGAACTCGGGTGGGAGGCAAATGACAAAAAGAAAAAAAGGAGCCATTCAGAAGCGTATTGATGTCTTTCAACTGCTGGTAGGAAGCAGGAAACTGCTACAGCAGCTGGACTAAAGTTGCGTCGAAGGGACAAAATAGCAGCATATGATTAACGTGATTAGAAAATACTGCATTAATTGTGTCCTTTTAATAGATTGTGATTAATGTGTTAACACTGACAGCACTAGTACTACGTAATATGTTTGTTGAGTATGTATTATACTTGCGAGGTACTAGTTTTGCTACAAACCCTACACACACACACACAGAATATTTCTTATTGTTTAGAAACACTAGAAGGGACGATGCCGTTTTTGGTTTCAAGTTCATTTAAAATTATTAGGTGAGGTTTCTTTTTAAGTTTTGTTTTTTTTAGAGTATGGCTGTAGAGTTAGAAGAGTCCTTTTTTGGTTGTTGTTTTTTATTTGATTCAAACAGCATTCACTCAATCACTCATTTTCTTTGTAGTTTTGTGTTTGTTTCTTCTGCTGTAAAAACTGCATGAGTTCATTTCCATAAATAACTTCTTTTTTTTTGTAACCAAAACATCTGTTTTAATGTTGCCTCTCTTTTTTCCCTATGAGTTGGGTCATAACAGCAACAAATGACTTAGGCCAATCATACATTCAGGACATGTTCAATCCATACATTACCAGGTCATCAAATATGCTCTGCTCCTGCCACTGGCTTGCTACTTCCTCACTACAAATGGGGGCCCAGTTAGGAGTTTCCATCAAGTATCAGTACAACATAAATACTACACTTCTTTCACTGCAGACTGAAAAGTGATCTGTTCAAATTGCACATCTGGCCTGTACTGTGAAGCGAGTTCAACATGCTCTGGATCTCTTTGGATTACCCAGTTTCACTAAACCTAACAAGAGCGATCCAGCTAGGCTGATTATCAACTCGGTAAATTAACCCAGGTTTTCCTAATTTACATGTGAGAGTGTTCATGTGAAAGAGGCGCTGTTTGCAGCATATGACCCATCACAAACATGGACTGAGCAGTCTAGTGGCAGCGAAGTTGCATGTTTTAAATACGAGGAGCAAACTAATGTCAGATGAAAAACAAATGGAGCCATCAGACACAGGATGATCAGAAAAAAAAATAGCTGATTGTGTAAATGTGTAAAGCATTTAATATCAATGTGAAGATAATAAAAGAAACAAGCACACATGGGATGAATGCAGTGGAGTTTAATGAAGAGAGAACTGCACATTAAAAAGCTGCTGTCTATACTGTTGCGTTACGCAAAGGTCTTCCTCAGACTGCTTTAACAGGCTATTTAATGTCACTGCGACATCATTAGGACACAATTCTGATTATGAAATGTGTGTCTCACATTATGCAACTAAAGCTTCATTTAAACTTTTAGTTTAGACTCGGGGTCCAAATGGACTTCAGTAGATCTAATTCAAAATAATTAATAGACCAACAATCCAAACTGGTCAGTTGGCTGAAGTTTGATATCTTAATGTCCAAAAAGGAAAACGCTTTGATGCTTCATTCATTCTCTGCAGCAGACGGTTAAAGAAGCTGACTCCAATTGATCATTTATTTAAAAATCGTCAGATAAATTTAAAGAGATTTGACGGTCTCTGAACTCGTTTTCCCTGACTGACGCTTTTTTTATGAATGGTGATGTCATTTTCTAAGAGAATTGATTAATTTGATTGATCAGAGAGCGGTGTGTTTATACCCGCTGATCTCTTATCTCGAGCATAACCGGATCTGGAGCCGGTTAGCCATTCAGCACAAGTAACCGTGGTGATACAGCCCGGTCAAAAGTAATCCACTTCAAGGACTTAAAACCCAGAGTTGAATCTGAAGTAGAGACTTGAGTATTAGAGACTTGAATATGCCGTTGGCATTAAAGGCTCAGCCTTAAACTGGTTTAGGTTGTATCTATCTGGCCGATTTCAGTTCGTTCACGTAAACAATCGCTCCTCAAATCGTGAAAGACTCAATTGTGGGGTACCTCAGGGGTCTGTTCTCGGACCAATACTGTTCAATCTTTAT
>JAQLOL010014817.1:0-10294 GCA_029783665.1 Naso thynnoides
CGCTAGAGAGCACATTTTGGCACTTTTGGGGTTAATTTTTACATTTTATCGAATTTTTCGCCAGACCTGATGTGCGTACCAATTTTGGTGAGTTTTTAAGCATGTTTAGGGGGTCAAATTTGGGTTCAATGCCGGTAAGTATAATAATGAACAACAATAATAAACAGCACAATTAAAATAGGGTCCTTGCCCTCCCAGCAAGGACAGAGGAGTCCTTGACTTACCAGCTCGGTCCCTAATTATCAGCAAACTCAAGCGTAATCTTGTCAACAGCTCCCCACGTACCTGTTGTCATTTTTAAGTTGTTTTAGTGCCTTTTTTAAATGATCAAATATTACAAAGTTGATTTTAGACACTGCTCTGACATGTACACCACGCGAGCACAACACAACCTTTTGCCCCGCTGGGAAAGAAAAAAAAAAGAAAAAGAAAACCCTGAGGAAATACTGAGTCATTATATTCCAAACTACAAGTCACCACTTAATCTTGAACATATTTGTTTTCCTGTCTTCCCATTGATATCAGGCCAAACACGAGAGGCATTACATCCATCAACATATTTGCAGTTATAATTTTTCTGCCATGTCAAACAGCCACGAGCATCAAAGAACAACGGCCTCTCTCTGCAGCTGCCCTTTGGCACTGATGTGAAACAGTCAAATATAAGTAGATCATAATGCAATGCCGCTGCAGGATTAAACTGCTGGGATGCCCTGGGGGCCAAAAATTAGCTGTTGGGTTCCCGTCCGTTCAACATTCCTCTTATTCTGCGTGTGCACAGTTCTTCTTTTTCAAAATCAAAGCCTCAAGTTTGCTGTGTTGTAACTGCAACACTTAATTGAAGAAATATGCAACATGTCAGCATAAAAACTGTATACAAATTGCTGTTTTTGCACAAATGATCCGACTCCTGCTTTTTGTTTTACGCTAGTTTTGCTGTTGCTCTCACCTCCTACAGATGAAGCCCACATAAACCAAGCAACGAAACCACGTTTCAGATAAAATTACAACATCAACATCTAAAAAGCTTATTGGCTCATGCTTATATGTTAGTGAGCATGCAGGGGAGTTTTACCAAAGGCTAATTGATCTATCTGCTGCTCCCATTGTCAACACATTTAGCCTCTGCATGTGAAACCATCTGCTTATGAGCTATGCAAACAGATCCACTTCTGCACTGATATTCTGGCATCAGGCACTCAAAGAGAAGCCTCACAACACCAGCACAATGTACAACAAGCCCGGTCTGCTGTGATATGCAAACAGATACAATGCGACCCCTCCAGAGGCCAGTGTAAATCAAGGCCGTATAAATAAACTGAATTATTTGACTCTTGTCAAGCTCGATCAAAGGCAGTGTAGGCCGTCAGCTCCTGTTCATCCTCCCCGCAGAATTGCAAAGTGCCCTGTCATCTTATTTATCTCCGCGATGCATCCTTTTTCCCACAGAGTTTACAGACGCCCGCCGCAGCACGGACGACGCTGCCCCCACTCTCCCTCCTGAAACATATAAACACACGCTGCTTATCATCTGAGGATGCTGCTGACTGAAGATCAGTAGGTGCAGAATACAAAGACCTTTTTTCATCCAGCAGAATCTGAAGATTTATTTAAGCCTGTGGCTGAAAGAGAAATACCACTCTGAAATCGCTGGACATGTAAAAATTAAATGAATGAGTTTGTAAAATATTTATGTAGATGAAGGTCTCAGTACTGTATCAAGCTCTATAGCACTCAGCAAAACAGCCTTTTGAAGTTCTGCCGCTTTGGTGATGTAGCAAATGTTCAAGTGAAATTAAGTCTGTTGGCAGAATATATATTAATAATGAGAGGAAAGTAATTATTTACATTGGCATTGCTGCGATCAGGAGTAACTCTGAGTAAATCTTTTAGTTCAAGTTCAGGTTTTGTGAATCTTGACACACTGTTTGGTATTAGATCAGCAACAAAGCATTTAGACGACATGCAAATGCACTTTAGTGGATTCTCCTCTGTTCAAATCTAATTTGCACAGCAAAACATGCATTTATGTAGCCTGGTCCAAAAACCCGACGTGCCAATCACAACCGTTCATCTCATATGAGGGCGGGCTTTATGCGATGACTCATTGAGTGAGCCACAGATGGCAGCTCCAGTCTGTGTACAGCTGACACTTAACGTTATTAACGTGAATTTTTTTCACAACTTGATAAATAATCCCATAGATGCTGTTGCATTGTGTTGTGATATTAGCCATTTACGTCGGTTTTTGTTCTTTTGTCTGGTGTTTTTTTAACATGTTGTGTTGCACCAAGACTGCTGCGTCTCATGTCCACACAGCACAGATCAGTATAAAGACTCCTGCTAAAGGCTCCTATTCCTCTCTACAAACAGTAATCGAAAAAAAAAAAACAGTAATTGCTGTGTGTCCAGGGTTATTCTGCAACCCTTAGTTAATATTGCATAGTTTTTTAATACGAGGAGTTTTGGCTTGCCTGAAATTCCACTCAAAACAAGCATGGCGGTGACTCGCCTGGAGTGTGAGGGGAAAGACGTCCCTCTGCGTCTGCGTCCATTGGTACAGCTCTTGGAAATGAACGGTGAATCGAATGAGTACCAGATTAACTCTTACTTGAGAATCAGTTTGACTTGTGCCAGGCGAGCATTTAGGGTGAATCAGTGGTTGAAATACAGCCTTTGGAAAAACTCTTCAAAAAAAACTTGTCTATTTTCGTGGGGTAATGAATCCATTCCCATTTGACATGTGTTCTCTTTATTCATTGGGAACAATTAAAAAAAAGGCCCTGGCACTCAGAACAGGCAGTACATGAACCAGGGTCCTAATGCAGCTTCACCTGTTTCACATGTGTCATAAACTCAAGGAACGCCACTTTCCTCCACCAAGATTTTTCTGCTGTGGTAGCAAGGGATGCCTTCTGAGGCATTTGACATTAAAGAGGGATAATAACTGCAGAATCGTTTCAGCGTTAAACTTTCAGGAAACTGCTCTTGCTGCAGTTTTTTCAGCGGATCACTGTGATTCTTTAATTCCATCTTTATCAGTGGTAATCTTTCCCTCTCTGAGGACTCATCTTACACATAAGTACAGCCACACACAGACATACTTCCGAAAAATCTTATATGAATCACACCATGTGGATAGCTCTGCAGGAGACGCCTCAGCTTCGTGGGTTAGTTTTCTCTTTAACAGTCCTGCATGTCCCCAGAGAGACTGACAGTGATAGCTGTCTGTGCTCAGAGGACAGGAAGGCACTTAGCTCACAGCAGAGCCTTGTGACGCTGCTGCTTTCACAGTGAGTGAGAGTGAGAGGAGTGAGACTGGACGCCTCAGTGTCAGGCGGTGTCTGCTTTACGGCGGTAGTGAAATCAGTTCAAGGTGCTGGTCTGGGGTCAGGGTCAGGAGAGGTCGCAGCAAAGAGAGAGCTCAGAGGGGGTCAAAGGTCAGACTTTGATGCAGGATGCGGGCGGGCCTCGAGCGGCGGTTTGATGAGGCTGTCCAGGTGTGAGAAAGACGGGTGTTGATGGGGCTGGATTGAGTTACAACTACTACTGCTGCTTGATGTGCGTGTTGGAAAGGTTGTATATGAATGCTTACATATCTGTGAGTGCATCGAGGAGTGAGAGTTCCAACCTGCTGTGCTTTTGATCACTTCACAGGCCGCTTTTTGAGAAAGTGCGACCCGCTGAGAGCTTTTAGTCACGAAGAGACAGCAAGAGCACACGGTGACCTGACACAGCGAGATTTTAGGAAATGTAGAAAAACTCACAGTAAGAATTAAAGCTGCAAGCTGCATTGAATGAGCCCTCACACCCCCACACCCGTTGAGGTAGAGAGCAAGTAGGCGTTTTGCATAACATTTGGGAATTTTGTCATTTTAGGGGAAAGGCCACTTGGCCTCTGGGACTGTTAATTTTCGAAGGGCACAAAAGCCATCAAATAATACAGTGATTTAAAAGTCCACAGGAATAACGAATTTCACTTAAGTGTTATAGAGATTCATTTATTTTAAAATACAGTAGGTGGAAATACAGTGGAATAAATGATTAAAATGCTGTTTATTTCCCAAGATTTTCATTGGCATAAAAACCAGCGTTAAAAAACACTGGGGAGGGGGACATTTTCAAATAAATACAAAATCTTTACCCGTATAAGTAACGGATATAGTCATATTCTACTTAAAAAACATTAAATACATATTTTTTTTTGCAGAACAACCGTTTGTAACATGGTAAATTTAATCAGCTAGGTCAGACATTTTACCTGTGAGAAATATGCGGAATATATAAATTAACTGGATTGGAATGTTGTGTGTCCTGTTAGCTTAAATATAAGCTTGTAAAGCTGAACGCAACAGTTTGGTGTCGCCACCACTGTTGAGACACAGACATTCACTGCATGTTTAGTCATTTGCAGCCTTTAAGCACTTCATCCTATCGCTCCCCAGCAGATTTGAATCATTTCTGCCTGAGAAACTTTGGACACGCGTCCAGCATTTTGCATTTTATAGCTGCAACTGCAAAACACTTTTGAAAAGCTTCTCCCTCCACCGCTTTTTTGTCATGTTTGCTGCCTGGCGGAAAATTAACTAAAGTAATGTCAGTGTTGCGGTTAACGAGGCCAGGTAACTAACTGTTTCCCTACATTACCGAACATCAAACATCATCTAACTAGCATTAGCTAATGTTACCGTTTTGTAACGTAACTGTAATGTCACAAACATAAACATTCAGATATAATTCTCTTAAACATGTAACTACGAGTTTATCAAACTTTCTTAACCTCAGTTGCTCAGTCTGCCATCTCTTCTCAGATCTTCCCTCTTGTCTCCAGCACTGTAGCATCACGGTGAGCTCGGTTAAGTCACCTGTTTGGGCGACGATAGATTTGTGTAAATAACGTTAATAGGCCACTGTGGCCCCACGGTGAAAATTTCGGGGGGCCAAACAGCTAAAATGAAGGGGCACGGCGGCCATAGCTGTTGTGACCACCATGAAATTGCTGCCTAGTTTGGGACAAAGAGCAGGGGTGGCCAAGCAGCTCAGCATGAACGGCCAAAAAGCCTTACATCATAGAAAAGTCACACACAGTATCATCGCTACAGAAATGGTAATGTTTTTTCCTGAATTTCCACATTAAAGCAACAATGACATAAGTCTGGTTTTACAAGCACAGTATTACATTGATTTACTGAGTGTGACACCTGGCAGTCTTTGTGGTCAAAAAGTCTTTTTAGCTCTGATTTGGGCTGTGCTGTGGCCGCTCAAAGCGACTGTTTGATCTGTGTGTCTGTAGGACTTAGGCCATGTACTGACTTGAACCGTAGTAGCCCAGAAAACACTGATTTTACAGTCGGCATCATAAAATGTAGAAAAGGTTTCCTACTTCCTTTTCAGGAAAGAGAAATAACAGTTTTTTCATTCAAACAAGACGTTTTGTGATGTGCTGCTTTTCTGCACTTATACAGGAAGAGTCACAATAAGAAAAAGAATTTGTCCATGCTGGGGATGTTGAATATTGTTTAAAAAAAAAAAACCCACACACACACGCACACACAAAAAAAAACAAAAACAAAAAAAACAACAACGACAGAGAAAGTCAGTGCAAGATGAAACATCATTGGAGTTCCACCAGGGGACAATATCATCGTATGGGTGTTTTTTCAAAACAGATACTCTGCAGAGGCAAAGGGAGGGAAAGGGAGTGAGGTTTCACAAATCATGACAATAAAGACTGCAGACTCCAAGGCTACCCAGCCGAGTGGCCATTGAACAGACCACAGCGGAGCTGTGGAGGATTAGCGGAAAAAGGATTGAAAATGAAGGAGGAGAAAGCGAGAGAGGTGAGTGTGTGTTCTTACCTCCCTCTTACCTCCCGTTCTGCACTGTCAACGAGCGGTAATCCACGGAGGATGAAGACGCAGGGAGTGGCCCTGTGAGTGGGAAAAAACCTGACAGTGACAGGAGTGTCTTAAGAGTGATGACAGAGGTTTGATTTGTTTGGCTTGGTTACAAGGAAAAAATGTTTATGGGGGCTCTTCTGAAGGAATTATAAATCTGATTCATCATCCTGCAGTGTGAGGAGGATGAAGATACGCCCACAAGTTCCTGTTCAAACAGGAAACTTTTTTGGTGCATGAACTTTTAACCCATTTCAGGGTGGATGACCAGAGACGACCAATGCTTGACTATCAGATAAAAACACCACTGGATATTTTTTTTAACCTAAACAAAAAACAGCTCAACTTGAACTTGATAAGAACTCTAACTGAAGAAATCAACAGTATGTGCACTGGTGGAACGTAACTAAGAGGAATTACTCTACTGCAGTGCAATTTAGTTAAAGCTGAGGTATTTTTACTCTCATCAGGCTAAAATCTCATAATAACCTTTCAGCATATTGTAACTCAGCTGGTCTGCAAGAACGTTACACTTTTGCACCTCTGCTTGGCTCTGTATTCAGACTGTGACAGACACTTTTTGGCCAATAACGGGTCATTTCAGAGAGCGCATGTTCCTATTGGCTTCTACACTGCACTTCTTGGCGACAGGTGACATTGCTAAGAGCTGACTGGCTGTTGAAACAATTCACTGTACCTTACCTTCTAAAGCAGTGTTCAGACAAGAAGCGATGAAGCAGTGTTCATAGCAAGAAGTGCCCATATCACGTCGCTTGATCATGGTGGGATCATATTTTAGATCATTCCTTTAACTACGTTGTGTCTGGTTAATAAAACCATCCGGAGCGTGTTAAGTTGTGTCGCACAGCTCTGTGTCAGTTAGCGTCAGGAAGAAGAGGTTTTCGACATTTTCTGTCATTAAACACGGCCGATTTAATCATCATGTCTGTACAGAATCAGTTGTGAAAGTCCCGGAAACTTTGAAAGACTTAAAGATACCGTGTCTATATTCATAAGATAATCCCGCGGTGTATGAAGTCGTGTTGTTGGAGCTCTGCGGTATTCACACACAGCAGTAGTTTTTTGACCATGTCAGATTCAATGTCCGTTCAACAAATTCGACATCAGGAGATTCTCAACACTGACTGACTGTCACTACACAGCATCAATCGTGTCTTTTCATGAACTTTGTATGTAATCTTGTGAAGTTTGTTGCTTTCTGTCTGAACGCACCTTCAAACTGGCTTCTGGAAACTTGACAAGCTGAGTTGCAGGCGACACCGTCAGTTGGCTTGGGTCGAGCTGCTGCAACTTTCCCTGTAACAGTTTCATCTCATTGTGAATCTTTGGTGCAAACTGGACTTGATAGAGAGAGTGACAACCAATGAAACAAAACGCGAGGCGGACAAAACAAGAAGGGGAGGGTGCAGCGGAGTTGAACCTTTAGGAGTCTCGTGCTACAACTAGCTTGATTTCCAGATGTTGCCGACCTCAGCTTTAGGAAAGGATTTTTGAGTTGACAGAAAATCAGGTGTGATGTGTCTGTGTGTGTCTGAAACTGGTGGACTGTCCACTCTGAAGAGGGCATAAGTTCTTACCTCAAGTGAAGGAGTTCAAGTATTTGTTTTTTTTGTTTTTTTTCAGGAGTGAGGAGACTATAGAGTGAGAAATTGGCCGGAAAATTGATGCAGCTGGATCAGTTCTGCATTTCTTTTACCACACGGTTGTGATGAAAACAACAGCAGAGCTGAAAGGCAAATCTCTCCATCTACCGGTAAATTGTTGTTCCTTCCCTCATCTGTGGTCATGAAGGATGGGTCATGACCAAAAGAAAGAGATTGCGGATACAAGTGACTGTAATCGGTTTCTGCTGGAGGGTGGCTGGCGTCTCCTTTAGGGATAAGGTCAGAAGGTCGGTCATTTGTGAGGAACTTGGAGTTGAGCTGCTGCTCCTTCGTGTTGACAGGAGCTAGTTGAGGTGGTTCAGCCTCTGGTGAGGAGGCCCCCTGGTCGCCTCCCTAGGGAGGTATTTCAGGCACATCCAGCTAGGAAGAGGCTCCAGGGCAGACCCAGGTCCAGTTAAAGAGATTATGCACTGGCGTTGGAACGCCTCGGGATCCCCCAGTCAGAGCTGGCTGATGTGGTCAGGGAAAAGGAAGCATGGGGCCCCCTGCTGAAACTGCTGCCTGCACGACCCGACCACGGATAAGCGGTTGACGATGGATGGATGGATGGAGAAATCAGGTGTTTGTAAAAAATCCCAACATTTAATTTTCATTTGTAAATCTTGCTGATTATTGTGAAAAAAAACCTGAGAATTTATGCCTCTGTTCACAAATGCTCCTGATTAAAATTCATGACAACTTTAATGACCTGCATTGACACTGTGATGGAAGTTTCCATTTTGATGGATGTTCATTGATCTGCCTGTCATCGTGGCAAATTCTCATATTTTTCTTGATTGCCCTGAAGCAGGCTGCACTCTCTAGTGAACCAGTATACTTCATCTCTCCTGCACACACGAGCAGCGTCACTTCTTTGCCACTTATTGGGGCTGAATGGCGAACATGCTTCATTTACTCTGTTTCCTCTCTGTCTTAATGTCCACGCTGCCCTTCTCCCTCAGTCTCCTCGCGCCTTCACTCTGTGTTTTCCCCAGTCATGGCAGTGATACTGATGGTGGTGTCGGAGTGTTTTTGGTAAACAAATGGTGACGTCTTGTTCAATTAATCATACTGAAGAGCGCTGGCAGGCTGGATGATGTCTCCGTCTGCATCACTGAGCTCTTGAAGCAAAAAAGATTATCTACAGCTGACTCTCTCTCTCTCTCATTGCCTCTCACTCGTGCTTTATGTCTCTTCAGCCTCTCTCTTCTACTGTTCTCAAGGCTCTTCCCTGAGGACCACTTAGGACTCAGCATAACCACTGTGTTCCCTCAGAAAAGTGTGTGTTTGTTGCCTTGAAAGCTTCCAATCACGTGCAGTTTTTGTGAACATGTTTGACACGACTGGGTTCACTTAAATGTCATGTAAGCTTCTTGTGTGTGCTATATGTGTGTGTGAGGGTAGATGTTTGCCCACCGGATCAAGAGGTCACAAGCATTCATGCAACAAATCGATCCATTTGTTTACATGGTACAGTAAACAGCTGCCTCCCCTACATTTCTGGCTGACAACGTCTCCTAACGAGCCTACATTGTGTATTTGCACACAACCCTCATAGCCGCTGACTTCATGTTTTTATGTGCCGTTTGCTTACGAGGCGAAGGACTGTGTGTTTATGTGCATTTTTCACATGTATTTCCACAACAGTAACTCACTGGAACCTTTCGTTGTCATGAGCTGCACGAAGTTATACGAGGCCGTTAAGCTGGACGAGGCTACGGCACTGGACTGTTTATGTGAGATGTGCTGTGTGCAAGCGAGCAGCATCTGTTAGCACACAGGCTCCGATGGTGCTGTGGGAAAAATTAAAATGATTGATTGGATGAGATTAAACAAGCTAATTTTTGAAGGGCAACTTTAGTGCTTTTAGGGAAGAAGGATGTTATTTGGAATCATGGAGCGTGTGTCAGAGAACTTCAGACGTCGTGATAATGTTTCACTCCGGTACGTGATTCTACAACATGCTGCATCTTTCTTATTGTCAACAAATCCAATTAAAAACTAACAACAGATTGCTGCTACTGGAAGCTATTGTGTGTGTATTAAAGCCTGATGCCTCTTAAGCCTCCGTGCCATCGAGCTCCATCCAACAAAAAAACATCAAAATACATAAATGTTAGACTATTGCACTGCGTGACATGTTCCCTTATTACCATAAACACACCCACACCATCCTGCTGCTGTAAACACTCACAGCACCAAACATTTATTCGCTGGCATATTAAAACAGACCCAGAAATTCAATACCTCTGGTTTCAGTTACATTTGTGTGTAAGTACATCAAAAGTAATTCATATTTAGCCGTCTTTGAAAGTAAAACTATTTATCTGTGGCCTGCTTTGAAAGACTCATAGTCTCAGTTCGGCTGACTGATGCAGACTTTTAAGAGTGTTTTCACACCTGTAGTTGTTTTTTTGTTTTTGTTTTTTTCTTTTTTTAATCTGATCTGAATTGGTGGATGAGCTGCGACACATGAGGTCACCTCTATGTTCCCACAGCCGTGTTGGGTTGGGTTAGGGTCAGAAATGGAAAGGCAACCGGGCTGTGGAAATGTAAGGCTGTGGGAACATTGACAAGCTCCCTGATGCTTTTGTATTTTCACCTTAGTTAAGTTTGGTTTCACACAAGCAAAATTTCAAGTGAGCCAGGACGCATCATCAAAAGCCACGTGGGAGCTGTCATTCTGTTCACTGGTCAGAAATCATACCGGTACAATCCCCTATTGGTAAGTCT
>JAQLOL010014818.1:0-10284 GCA_029783665.1 Naso thynnoides
TGTCTGAGATTTACGCTGGCCGGCTTCACAGGAAAGCCAGCTCCATCTCCAAAGACCCCACACACCCTGGACACCAACTGTTCACCCCCCTCCCTTCTGGAAGGAGATACAGGGCACTGGGTGCACGCAACAACAGACTACTTCATAGTTTTTACTGACAAGCGGTCAAATGTGTGAAACCTCACCCCTAATGCACCCTATATGGGTATTGTACATCAGCACGTATTAAGTAATGCACATTATTTGAGTTTTCTGCATCAGCACATGTTTTAAGCATCTGTTTGTGTATATATGTTATTTTTAGTCCTGCTTTGGATGCATATGTGTGATGTGATATGTTGTTTATTTTATGATGGGATGCTGAGAGAGATGCTGTAAAACTAAGAGGTAAGACCATCGTTACCTGGCAATTTATTGTTTTTAAGATCTTTCATACTTTCATTTCCTCTAAAGTTATTTTATTATTGAGCACTCTGTGGTAAAACCATCACAGTTTTTGCATCTCTAATTGAATTTAAGATATGAGAACTTTGAGACAAACTGCAAGGTTGATGAAGATTGGAATAGCAACTTGCTTTATATTTAGCAATAACATTGCTATCTTTACAAACTGCATCAACAATTTTTGGTAGTTTGGTTATGAAATTTAATTCAGCATTCCTTCTCTCTAGATTAAAAAAAACATCTGCTAATCTTTTCACCCTCCTCCAACCATTTTGTTCGAGAGAGAATAAGGGCTCCTTTTGCCCTCCCTGCATAAAGTTCATCCAGTTCTTGTTACAGTTTTATCTAATGTGATAGCATGATTTTCATTGTTCATGTTATGATCTGAAGTGAGAGCAGATATATCTTCAGTTATTTGTTCCGTTCTGGACCTCTTTTCACAAGCACTCTGTTTGCCAAATGAATGAGTTTTCTAAATTCAAATTTTAAAAGTTTTTTTTTTGTATTTTCCATATTCGTTAGTTACTACAGCCATTTTCCAAAACTTTTCAGTAAGGAAATTAAAGTCCGATATCAACTGTTCATTGGTAAGAAGTGAATTGTTAAGCTTCCAATAACCATCATTCCTTCTGTTATCCCCATTACTATTCAGTCTCAATTTTTATTGTCACTACTTTGTGATCAGTCGTAATAGCAGGAGAGATTTCCACCTCACATACGTACGGTTCAAGCTCTGTGGAAATCAACAAATAGTCTATTCTTGATTGTAAGGTAAGATCTTTGTTTGCCCATGTAAATTGTATGTCTATTTTATTCTGATATCTCCAGATGTTTAAGATCTGCATTCTGTCACAAAAGTGGATCAAACTATTTTCTGAAGTTGTAGCTCGTGATGGATAGCGGTCACAGTCAGCGGTTCGACCAAACCATTAAAATCCTCCCCTAAAATAATTTTAGCAAGTGGATATTTGCTGTTATTAGTTTTTCTAATTCTTCAAGTAATGAAAAATTTAATGCAGAAGAATTGCAACCACAGATATTACCCAGTACAAACCGATCACCTCCTATCTCAATGACAGCTATAAGCCAGTGACCTTTTAAGTCACCTCTTGACTCTAATAAAAACTAATAAAACCCTTAAATCTGTCTCTTAGAGTGGCTACCCTTGCAGAGTGGTTTGTGCCATGTGGCAACCACATATCATTGCCCAACTGGTTTTTCCACAGTTTTAAGTCGTCTGTGCAAGAATGGACCTCCTGTAAAAAAAAATCAAATCTGCCTTCACATCTTTACAAAACAAGAAAAAGGCCTTCCTCTTAACTACGTCATGTAAACCCGTGTTAACAGATACGTCTTACGCAGATGGCATCTTGACCCCCCCCCCTTTCCCGCACAGAGCCTTGTCTGTACATGATGTGAGTCCTGTGTTAATGTGAATCGCCCATGGGTGAATAGGTCAGCTTGCTACAGGTACACCGCTTGGAAAAGGCCTGTTTTGTTGTAAATTTGCATAAAAATGTCCATGAGTAATTTATTTTCCCATAATGTTAGCTGAAATAGTGTTAGTGGCTAACATTATGCTAGCGTCTTTGCTCTGCGCTAGCTAACTAGACACCACAAGTTAACATTATAAGACTAGTGCTAACAAAAATACAGCACAGGTAAAATAAATAGCATTTCCGTTTAGTTATGATGTAGTTTTACAACATTAAATCTGACTGAAACTTAGATCTTGACATGTAGTTTGTCCAAGTGGCGTAGCAGTAGCTAGCTGTCCAAGTGACGGATATTTTCGCACGTGTGCGATTCACAATGACGCAGGGCTCACATCAGGTACAGACATAACTTTTTCATGTAGTTGTTTGGGTATTGGTCTTATGAGTATAGTAACCTAGAAGTAGGTATAGGAGGTTAATTCAGGAAATTTAGAAGCTAGGACAACATACAACGAAGCCATCTTTGAAAATACAAGACAGACTATCTGCGAGTTAGCACAGCTAAATGCTTTATTATTACAATGAGCTCATGCTTCAGATGTTAACCTACAGGCCTAATTTTGGTATGTTTTTCCTAATTGTGAACAGAACATAGGCCAACAAGATTAAGAAATGGCATAAAATTAAATATTTTTAACCGTTCCTTTAGCAGCTGCTACACCAACACTCCAGGGTTCTATTATAATGTATGTTTTTGCAGTGTATGCTTTGAAATAACAGCAAGTCATTAAACGTGTGTAGACTACTGTTTATCCAGCAGCTCATATGTGTGGTGGAGGAGAAGACAAACTTACCCTTTCTAAATTTAAAGAAGTAGCTTAGGTACATATTTACATCAGAGGTAGATAAACGGAATGGTAACTACATCTGCAGGCCTACAGACTTAAGGGGGGTTGAGGTGACAGCAATAGTGAGAGTTGGCAGAGGATTTCTGCATCAATATGTGGTTTAAACCATTAACATTTCTTCAAGAAATCTTGTGTTGTCTCTATATGAATTTTCAGCGTCATTAGTGTTTTATTAGAATTTTTTTCGGACAATTTGTGTAAAACCTGACGACATTTCTAGATTTTATTAAATGTTAAAAAAAAAGTGTAAAAAATTCCTGTTGAGTGTGAAATACTGCCAATTATGCTAACATAGCAATGCTAATATAGCCTTATGTTAGCCACTGATGGTGACAGAGCTTTATTTCAGCTGCCGATGCTAATTGAGCTTTATGTCAGCTGCTGACGCTGATAACACTTTATGTTAGCTGTAGATGCAGATTAACTGGGCTGTTGGTCTTCTGCTGCTTAAGTCAGATATATTTGTTTCAACAAAAATGAAATTCTGCATGCTCAAAAAATTATGAGTGCTTCTGCCTTGTAACCTGGCTTCAGTAAATTTTCTGCTCGCTGCTTAAGGATACATATCTGGTGGATTGCTGGGGAGGAATTTGCTGCTAATCATCTTCTTAGGTAGGCCAACAGGTCATAGAAGAATAGCTGGGCTGATCCACAATTGCAGTAGCATTGCAATTTGTCTTTCCATCTATAGGCTATAGATGAAGTGGAATCAGCTCAGTCTTATGGTGGATGCTCCACTAATCTTATAGTTAGGTGGCAACAGGCTCTGTTCCTCAAGCTTTTTGGGGGTCTTGCTGCTCACTGCCTGTAATGTCTGTTGGGCAGATCATTTGCATGGAATGAATAAATCGAGACAGAGCCTGGAGTCAAACTTTTTTCAGATATCTATGCTAAATATTTCTGCTAGGTAAGATTCTGAATTCAATCCAAAGTTGTCTGACTGAAACAAAGGAAGTGAAACACAAGTTGAAGCTGCTGTACTGTGATCTGTAGGCTTTAGCATGTGTCTTTGATCATCTATCCATTCGTAACTCTCACTTGTTTTTACCGTTGAGTCACTTTGATATCCTGTATGTATCATTCAGATGCACAGTGCGGACCTTTTGTCTGCGTCTAAAATCACTTTTTCATTTTTCCCCAAATTAGACATTATAAGGGTGTGCAGTTATTGACAGCGTGAGTTCCATGCAAGTTCTGAAAGCTTGTCGGACATAGCAACAGTAACTAAGGGGGGTTTGGGTTAACGAAAGGTCAGATATGTAGAATTTCAAAAAAACAAAACAAAACCAAAACCAAAAACATGACTTTTGGTGCCTCAAATGGGGTCATGTTTACTGTGTTTACGAAAAGAGACCATTTGAATGCCCCCCTCTAGTCATATTCATGATGTTACAAGTTGAATTTATCAGAAGGCTCCAAGTTCACGAGTTGTAATATTTTTAGAAATGGTGGAGCACGAATTGACCGATACAGGACCAAAAGAAGTGTAGACAAGTTAATCTAAATACAAATTGTCACCTTCGTCTTCGCGTGTCTTGTTCCTCCGCATGGTCTTTCAACACAAAATAATACTGTACCTATCCACATAGAAAGCCAGGAGGAGAATATTACCATTTCCTGGCAACACTTTTCTTAAGCGGGTACCACATGAACGCCAAGTTTTTTCTGCAAATGAATTCACGACATGACTTCACTAATTCCATTTGAAGGCAGCATTTGTTCATGTGTGGCTAAAAAATGTGGTCAAATCAGCTTCAGATCTTATGATCCTAACAAAAAAACAGAGAGGAAGCGTGTCCAAACTATCCCCTTAACCCCCCGACTTTCCATGTTATCACTCCAAAGAGGGCATCCATATGGATCAGCTCCTCAGAGTAAGTAGGTAAGTAGTGGAATAGAGTAAGAAGGGGCTGCTAGATCTTGTCCAACTGTTTCAGTTTCTCTGAAAGTAAAAAAGGGTACCAGTGTTGAAACCTCTGGGTCTGATCAGTGCTCTGATGCCTTTTCTTACATGAAATGACAGAGAGGTCAGGGGACAGGAGTGACCCTTACACACCAAACTCACTGGTAAAAGGCAGAGAGAGGGATGTACTCAAAATTTAAAAAATTAAGGCCTATTAAAGACCTGCAATGCTCTACATCAGACGGGCTTTCATTTGCAAACCCAGTATAGATAAAACAAAATGTAAATAATTTCTCCTTTCCGCTAAAATCCCCAGTTATTCCCAATTATCACTCACTTTTTCTGCTGTACCTCTACATAAGTACCAGTATATGTCTTGGTGGACATGAAGAAATTTCAGCAGTAAAAGTTGGGGAAAGAAACTATATCGTTAGTTGTATTATAAAGTGTTTCACATGTGGTCCCTCAGCAGGGGAGCCAGCTACACCTGTGCCCTACAACAGCTCAGTGCAGTAAATACAAGCGTTTGTGCAGATAGTCCATTCTTGCTTTACAATTTAAACATTTACAACAAGGTGTGCGGCCTTGAATATGAAAGATTTTTGTTTATGTTTAACTTTTTTAGCACTTAATGACGTATTTAACTCTGCAGAATTTGTTTTTCAGCACAGCAATTGACAATTTCTTTTTCTAATACTAATATTATCAATATAATATACTAATACTAATGTTATCAATATTAGTAGTAATATAATTATTATTATTAGTTGCCTTAGGTGATCATAATTAATTTACAGCTGTACCCTGTAGATACTCAATACTTTCGAAACCCTCTACAGTGTAATTTCTTTCTCGTTTTCCCCTAAAATCTTCAATCGTCTCTCCTTTGTTCACTGTACCGGCATATGTATTGATTCATATAACAAAATAACACCATAAGTTAAGCGCAATTTTACCGTAAATGTGTGGGTATTTCAATACAAAGAGATAAACTTCAGCAGGTCGTGCCTCCACTTCAGGGGTTGATGTTATGAATGTTTTATTAACTGTATTATTTGCTCTGTATTATTTAGGAAGTTGAGAACCGGGTGTATTCTTTGTTTATCCAACACTGCAGCAGCTGGTTAAACATACTCACCTTTAACAAAAACTGAACTAACATACATATGTAAAAAAGTTATAAAATAATGTCACAGTAATACAGTGTGTGACATTGAATCAAACGGCGAACCTGAACGTTACATGAAGTGTCGAATTAACCTATTTTAATACTGTTTTGGCAGGAAGTGGGCAACAAATAGCCAGTCGAATTATTAACTAAATCATAGCTACGCATAGACCACGTTAAAGGAATGAAACAAAACACATTGTCATCACTGTTGACTTTGTTTACATGATGGAATAGCCCCAGGGTAAGGAAGGTTACTTTGGAAATGTAATAAGTTACAGATTACTAGTGACCCTATTTAAAATGGAATAAATAATGTTAGTAGTTCAATTACTTTATTAATGTAATGTAATTAATTACTTTTCGATTACTTTTCTAAATTTCTATCGAATGTTTTCAACTGTTGACTGTTTTCAAATGTTTAAACTAGGCAGTGTTAACGGCAGATGTGGGGTGCTGCAAATTCAAACAAGAGAACCAATCAAAAGCATCAGAACAGCATCAAACTTTACCAAAATTCTTTGACTGGAAACGGCAAAAGAATACTTTGTGCAGATCAAAACATTCAAAGCTACAAAATGAATATTATTGAAAATATAGTCAAAGCTTTTTGCAGAAAATATTCAGATGTAACCCTCTTTGTAATCATTAACATTTTCAAAATTAACTGAAGTTTAATAAACACATTTTTTCCCTCAGTAACTGTAACTGATTACAGTTACAATTATTTTGTAATTAAATTACATAGTGTCGTTACATGTAACTAGTTACTCCCCAACACTGGATATCACACACTTCATTGATCATTCGGTCAAGCAGGGGGGGTCACACAGCTAGTGCTAATCTGAGCTATGTGTAGCACGTTATATAATATATATATATATCCTGTTTATTAGGTTATTTAAAAATATGTTACACATGTTGACCATAAAACTTGAATCTAAGGAAAATACATCTTTAACAGAGATATTTGATTATACTTTACTTTGGCAGATTTTGTCATCTTGAGACAGAAAGTTTCCACGTTAGCAGGCATTGTGCCTAGCTAAGCTAAGCTAAGCTAACTGGTTGCTAACTCAAGCTGTATGTCCACTGTACTAACACAAGTGGTATTAAACTTTTCACCCGTTTCTCCTCAAGAAAACAACCAAGCATATTTCAAGGTTTTGCCTTGACTCCAATATGTGTATCACAATCCTCTGAAATGATGGTGTCCTTTTATCCCACAGACAAACAGGTAATAATGTTCTCATAGTTGATACATCTAACATTCCCTCCTATTCACTCCTCTCATCGGGCATCACAGAAGATGGCTGTTGGAACAAAGCTGTATTTGTTCTGGATGATGACTCCTTGCAAACAAACACAGAGGTAGGAGACATTCTTAAAAAAAAAATCAACAATGAATGAACACACAGGAAAAGGTCAATGGGATGATTTGGGCAAACCCATCTATGTCACAGCTTATCGCCGCCTTTTAAACTCAGTGAAAAGCTTGAGCAGCACCTGGACTGTTCACACACTGCGCTGTTTGCCGTGCATTGTGCTTGACATGTGCCACCTCTCCTCTGGTTCTCGGGGGAAACTATTGGTCGGACGCAAAAACTGACATAATTCAAATACGCTTAGCAAGCACACATCCGTGTGATATGAGAGAGGCAAACGATTCATTCCACTGATTCAATGAGATGAATAAAGCATCAGAGGATGTTTAGTCTTCCTGAGCTATTTGAATCCTTTTCATTAATAATATGTCACAGATTTGACATTTAGATGTTATTCCAGGAAGATAGGATCTGCACAAATACACTTCATGCAGGTAATTCCTCACATACGCTCCTTTTATTTCTCAGTCCAGAACTTTTAAGAATTTAAGATGCACAAGCTTGTTTCAGTTTTTTTTAACCACCAAAATCCTTTGTCGTTTTTTATTTTTTTATCCCTCCATTCAAGGAAGGCACTTTACTTTTCCGTGTCAAAACAGCAGAATGCTCATAAGAAGCGTTTTATTTTATTGTTACATATTACACACTAGGAAGATACAATTCAATTTTTAATTGAAGATATAATTAAATAATTTAATTGCGTAGTGTTCTATTTGTGAGGTCCAAAACTATTATTTAGCTTAGGATTAACTTTGATATCAAACAAATTAAATTTTAAACCCCGACAGAAAGTTTGTTTTTCACAAAGAATGATTTTTTAAAAATGACTTTTGATCCCACTGAATGCAGAAAGCCCTGCAGCAGGCAGTGATAATAGCAATGGATTGTCTGTGGGTAAAATACAACAATAAATGTTATATGATATGAAGCAGAGCACACTGTGACTATTGTGCTCCTTGTATGCCTTTTCGTCCGCCAGTCTGAGCCTGATGAAAGCAGGTTTAAACATAATTGTGCAATTGAAGCTCAAGCTCTTTGCCTTGTGACATCAAAGTCTCGGTGCCTCTTGATGGATTCTGTTTTGTTGCTTTTATTCAAATCAGCTGAAAATATCAACATGACAGTCCATCACAAAGAAAAACCTTGGGCTTGACCATTCAAACCAAAAGTCTAAAACAATTCATAGACCAGAAGGAATAGAGGAAATAACTGAAGCTTGGTGACAAGAGAACTATCTTGAGTTTCAGCTCCACAACTCTGGGGAGAAGCAGGAGAGTAATTTCCATCCCCTTAAAAATGGAGGGAGAGCAGAGTGCTACTTCAGTGCTTGCCTGACAGAGGACTTATTATGGGCCTCTCAGGTCTGCCTGATTGTTACCTGTACCTGCATGCATGCCTACTTGTACCTGCATGCAAGCTATTTCTTTCATAAATCATTGAGGCCATCTTGAATCCCCCTCTGTCTGCCTGTGAGTCCGATCTCTAATGATCTGCACAGCTCTGACAAGGTTGCTTTCTATGATGCAGCTGTGGACAGGCTTTAGCACCCTTAGGGGTAGCATCTGAGAGTATGCTAGTATGCTGTGCTAGTAGAGACAGTGACAAGCTTTCTTTACCAAGGGGCTGGGGCAGGACCTTTCTGTGTTGAGTTTGCATGTTCTGCCTGTGTCTGCGTGGTTTTTTTCCAGGTGCTCTGGTTTCCCCCACCGTCAAAACATATCTCCAGTCAGTACCCTTGACCGAGGTACTGGCTTAGTATCTGGAGGTGGTCCCTGGGTGCTGCACTGTGGCTGCCCACCGCTCCTCAGGGATGGGTTAAATGCAGAGAACAAATTTCACTGTACATTGTGTGTAAGTGACCAATAATGTCCCTTTACAGGTGCTGAGGTGAGAGGGCCATGTTAAGTTGGTTGTAATGCAGACAAAGAGGTTCAAAGAAGCTGAGTTCTCCTGCAAAATCTTTTTCTTCTGACGCGAATGATATCGTTGGTGTTGAGGAGGGGCTACAAACTATTTCAGCCTGGATAACCAGGGGGCATGCTGCTGCTCAAAAACAAAATTTAATCTCAATGCTTTATCTTGGCTTGGTTTGTCAGAGCTCCAAAAGTAGACTCTCAATGCTTTTTGGTTCAGACAGTGCCAGCATAGCTACATGAGGGGAGAGCTCAGCATTCTTTGGTAATGTAGCGGGAACTGAGTAGTTTATAGTTCAATCTGAATACATTTAACATCAACACTGATTGGACATCTTCATAAAATGTGGCTAATTTCCCCTTTAAGTACGCTGCATGCAGTCTGATGACAGAATGAGATTCACTTTCGTCCTGGAACGAGCTTAATCCGCTTGCTGTTTCGCCTCACTAGGGCTATATTCCTTTCCAAAGTTTACTGCAGTCTGAATGGCATCCAATTGTTATGATTTATCCACTCCCAACCTTACCTGCGTGCTGTCGTTGGCTGGGGAAACCCAGAAACGTCCCAAATAAATCAAAGCATCAGTCACAGACACCACCACACATGTCTATGGGCCTGTAAGTGATTATTTAGCAGGATTAATTCTATATAAGTCTATGTTTTGTTTTTTAGGAAAATGCTTCTGACTCTACCATGCTGCTTTTTTGGCCCGACTGCGGAAGCAGGCAGCCCAACAAATGCATTTATCGTTATCATTTATAAACAAGTGAGTGAGTGAGGCGACCAAATTTCAGGATTGGTCTGACAGTCATTACTCTGTCCTTATTGGTTGTTGTCCTTTCAAAACGAATCTGCTTAAACAACCAGCGGTGTTTTGTCTAATGTTAATATAGTGATTTTAGAGCAGTCTCGCTAAGGGAGACATTCGAAGGCCCAAAGTATCTCCACAAGCTACTAAATAATTACATAGATGTTGTAGATTGTGCATCCACAATTTATAGATTACCGTAGAAAATTAGATAACGTCAAATGAGAAGGCGTGAGAGCGTGAGAGAGAGCCCTGTTATCACTGTTAGCTTGTCTGTGTTATGCTAGCAGGTGCTGCCATAGGGTGCTGCTGAAAGAG
>JAQLOL010014819.1:0-10280 GCA_029783665.1 Naso thynnoides
GACTGCCTCTCTCCTTAACAGTCCAGTCGGCGGATGAGGCTGGGAGAGTGTGCGGGATATAATCCAATTACCTAACCATCTCTGGGCACATGCCTGAACTTAACCTGACTACTGTTTCACTCTTCTTCGTCGTGATCCTGCGGTGGAAGAACAGAAGACGTTTGGGACACAGAAGAATCACCGCATGCCTTTCAGGCAGAATGTTACTGCACCGCTTGTCATTGGTGGCGGCACTTTCGACGTTACTGAAGACACGGCTCTCTGCCACGCTTTCCCACACTTTTTTCCTCACTTCACGTGACACCTGGCGCCAGACGTGCGCCTCTGCGCTTCTCATGCTATGCTAATAGCACCTGACAGGATTTCACACTGCATCACAGCTGTCTCGCGGTCTCCCGGGGGCTGTCGCAAACTTTCCGTCAGGCCGCGTCACCTTCTGTCACATGGTACCCCACTCTCTGACTTTGGGGACCTGCCATTCTCAGTAGTGAAGACTTCACAGACCAACAGACTGCTTCCAAATTAGACATAGTGAAGAGTTTGGTTCTTTGGGAGCGTGACTAACATGCGCCGGCCAGTGCTTTTCCTCTGGCTCCCTGCTCTCTGAGCAACTGCCTGTCGAAAGACAGGTGGGGGGACCATTGTGTCTATGACCGCTTCCCCTAACCCTAAAAACAATATTTACAGGGGGTTAAAAAAAAAAGGTACAAATACTTTAAAACCATTAAAAACACTAAAATTCATGAGGGCATTAAAAATATTAAAATTTCATCATTATAAATTATTTGGATTAAAAACTACAAAATTCATACTTACCAATAATTATAATCCCGTTGATTTCATTATATCAGGCATTCACAGGGAAAAACTGGAGAAAAAGCAGGGTAAACGAAAATACGTAGCTTTCACAAACGGTAAACGGACAAAAAAACAGAGGTTTTAAAGGGGAGGGACTCAGAAGGAGAGCTCATTTCACATCAGACCAGCAAAGCAGCAACATCTCCCATCATAGCTAGCCAGTCTTTTTTAGTGTGCCAGACCTGAAGAAGATCCAAGAAGGGTCAAAATGTCGTTTTTTGTTCTTTTTGGCGCACCTTCCTTCGTTTATTAAAAACAGTTCATATTTTATTTTGATTAAAAATGAGTAAATAAGTTAAAAATACAGACACTTGGAGTTAAAAAACAATTTATTTCATTGGCTTTTTTCTTTCCACTTTTGGGAAGCACTTTTAGTTTAGTATGATTAGCTCATTTCATTTAATAAATATAAATAAATAAATACTACAAAACATAAGAAAAAATCATACACACACTTTGAGTTTAAAAACAATTTTATTTCATTGGATTTATTTCTTTCCACTTGGGGAAAGCACTTTCAGTTCATTAATCTCAGTTCATTGCATTTTACAAACACAAACAATAAATATAAATTACATATAACCACAAAACAAACAAACATGGATGAGGGGTGGACAGAGGTGCGCTACGGCAGGAGACGCCAGCGCACCCGTCAACCCAGATGGGACCAGGGGTACAGGAGGTCTGATGGGTGGAAGGACCGTGCAACAACCTTCTCCTCCGGGAGAAGGTTTCAGGTCCCCTATCCTAACCTGAAGAAAATTAATCTCTTTATTTCCAGCTGTCCTTCCTTTTTGCAGCCTCTGCCCAACCACCTCTTTCACACAGCCGCAGACAATGTGCATTGGACACAGACAACCGCTCACAACATGCTTAAACACTGGTGTGCACAACTGTTTAACAATTTAATTTTTAGTGTATTCAGAACTCGACAGGGGAGGCCGGAGACTGGGGCTCCCTCTAACCTCTCCAAGTCAGTCAGCTAAGGGGGCTCCTGTGTCTCCGCTGTTAGTCACCACCTACTCCAAATTATTTATATTTGCAAAACTACCTAAAATGTAATTTTTCTAAACATCTTGGCCACTCATCAGCAGTTGACAGATTACAGGGACGTTTCAGCATTCAGGAGGAAAGATAAATTTAAAAGACTCATCAGTGAGGGCAGATTTTAACAGACATATTGGGGAAACATGGCTGGACAATCACTGGGGCTTTAAATCTATCAAATTCCAATTCAACCTACACAGGGGCACCAGTGTATCAGACAACAAAAGGTTTACCCTGCAAAGCAAAGGTGTAGTAAACTGTATTATGTGCCAGTCTCATACTCTCTTGCACATAGGAAAAACAGGAAAAACTTTATTACACAGCCCTAAAACAACACCTAGACAACATTGGGGAGGGCAGATTGAACACTCCTCTGGGCGACCATTTTGAAATTTACTCCTTGCGGCATCCTGCATCCTGGTCTGTACACATGTTGAACATGGACAAGCGGACCAGCGGAGTTGTCATGAGGGGTTGTAAATAGACAGGCTGAAAACTCGAGCCCCTCTGGATCTCCATTTAGCCTAGGGGAAAGAGGTGGTCTAAATGGTCTAAATGAAGCTCAATAAACTACATGAATCTGTAATGTCATAGAAAAGGGATCAGAGGTAACATTAATTAAATGATGTTCCTTAAACTCTAGGATGTGAATGCAAGCGGACACTTAAGCTTTATTTATGTGTACACATTTGTTTATATTGTTTGCAAATTGGATTTGTGTTTCAACATTAACTAGTATTGCGTGTAGTTAGCTCGGAAATTTCAACTAGAACCCATTTTGGGGAAAAGGAACCCAAAAAAATTACAATTAAAATATTGGTTACTTCAGCTCTCTACTGTGATATGTGACATCGGATGCTGGGCCCTGACTGGAGACCTTGGGCTGTGGAAAGCCCTGCTGTTTTGGTCGGGTCTCAAATTAAAGGTATTTTGGACCACCACATTTTATTGCTTTTTTGCTCTTGTGGGGAGTGATGGAAAGGTGATTTTTGGAGTTTTGTGGGTTAGGGTTAGGGTTAGCCAGTCCCATTTGTTTGTCCATGAGTATAATGGTCTTAAAAACCATTCTTTCCCCTACCCTAACCCCTGACCTTGAGGTGATCTAGTTGTAATTCCTGCATTTCACCACTACATGTCACCAGTGTGGTGTGTTTTGAATGTTTCAAAACAATGAATTATTCTCTGAAGCAATTAGTTCAAATGGTTGAAACCTTCAAAAAGAATCATTTTTTCCCATCACTTGTGCTCCATACACCTGCAGCCCCTTGGATGGTGCTAGACAAACCTTGTGCTCCATGCACCACATAGCCCCAAGAATTGTGATAACTAAAACCAACCATTGTGTTCCGCACACCGTACAACCCCCAAATGCAGGGGCGTCTACCGTCCAGGTGAAAACCTATGTTTATCATTTTGAAACATAAAGATGGAGTCTATTCTGGAGTACTCAGTGTGGGGAGCTGAGTAAAAATTGTAGCATTTGTCAAATGGATGTGAATCTGTCCAAACATCCAGCAGCACCATCTCCTCTAGCCCCTTTCTCAATACCTTTGTCTGGGGAGTTTCTTTTGTCTTATTCTTTTTCATAATATTTTGATCAGTCTGTGAAGGGAGGTAAACACAGAGGAGTGTCATCATCATGTTTTCTATTTTGACTTGCACTACAATATATCTACTCTCACTATCCTTAATCTCCCTAACCAGCTTAAAATTCACAGTTATGATGTGATATTGCAACTTCTCATATATGACCTGTTGTAAATGTGTTAGGGTTAGGGTTAAAATGTGTTGTTATACCCAGGTTTTGTTTGTTGTTGTTTTTTAGTTTTTTTTTTTTTTTAATTAGGGTTAGGGTTAGATAAATCTAACTGAGATAAATGGGTTTTTGGGGAAAAAAAAGAAGTTTCTTTTCTCTTCACATTGCTCTGCTCCTCTTAACTTGATTATTAAGGCTATTCACATTCCATGAAGCCACCTAGACATTTGTATGTATGCAAATGTCTGAGATGAGGTATACCTCATAACCATATTCAATTTACATGTGCTGGCAACATTAAAGTATTGACTGTGAATGTAACAGGTAATATAAACAAGAACACTGACAACCAGTAACACATTGATTTCCAACTTCAGGGTCATCTCTGTAATTCTGTAGAACTGGGTCCTTATTCTCACCAACTTGGTAAGCAAAAACTGTCACAGCAATATTCATGTCTTTAGCCTCCAACAAGAATATTGCACATTTCAACTTTAAGCAGGACAGTACAGCTGAAATGACAGATGGTACCAGAGTCTTTCTCCTTCAGGATGATGGTGGTGACTGCTCTGGTACATGCTAAGAAGACATTTTTCAGGCAATTTTATCAGATGCTACAACAACTTTATGAGCTTAGTGCAGCTCTTGGCCAGGATACAGTTCACTGAGTTCGGTCTGCTGCACCACCTACTTGATTCCTATCACTGGGGTACATTACATGCCCTGGTGGTCCAAGGGGGCTGTCCTTTTGCCTGTCACTGAGCTGGACTTTGATCCAAGTCCTGCTCGGTGGTCTGCACTGTCCTAGTCATCTTCTCCTCCAGCAGAACTCAAGTGAACTCAGAGGTTTGATTATTTCAGATTTAAAGATGCTTGACAAATAAAACTGATTTTTAGGCTTCATCATCCAAGCACCCATCCCTAAATCAAAATTCCTCAAGTGACAAGATTCTCTTTAAGATTGCTTTAATATTTATCCTGTGGTGAGTAAATCAACATGAATATGGATGTTTTAAAACCAACTCCTGCAGATGTCCCCTTCCATCAAACTCTGTATTAAAATCAAATGTATCTTCCTTAAAGTAACAACACTGTTAAAAATATTTCCTACAACATGTCAAAAGGATGATCAGTGAACCTGAGTCTTCTTCCACAGTACACATTTAAGCATAAAATAAAGACAAAACAAAGAAAAGTCATTGCAGTTATGAAGCATATCTATCACATAAATGTATGTTTTCTAATATTCTAACATTAAAGCAGTAAATCTATGAAATGCATGTCATCATTTTGTTATGCTTACTAAACTGTGTTTTTATTATAAAAACGCTGGCATTTCCTCAATGATATAGTTTGGTCTTGGTGTGATACAAAGAAAGAGACAATTTACTGTACATAGATTGAAATTATGTCAAGATAAACTACACAGTCACTTTAAATAAAACATTTCAGAATGTGTTTTCAAGTGATATGCTACAAAACAGTATAAAAATACTTGCATATAACTTCATTGTCAACAGGTCCCTCATTTGAATGGCAGGAAGAGACAAGAACTTTTCGTCATCAGAGGTTTCAAATAATTTATAAATTGAGATATTTTCCATATGACATTTTCATATAGTACTGGGATAGTTGCTACATTATAAATAGCTGAAATTGATCTGGAAATCCCTGTGATTCCCTAGTACTTTTTTAAAATATAAATTGGAGTTTTTCTATTTTGATACACAAGCATAAACATCAATTTTTTACATCCCTGGAGATAACAGAAATCTGTGAGGTAACATTTGGGTATTACAATAGAGAGACCTGGTTATTGTAAATATAAAGGATCAGTAAAAGTTATGTGTAAAATGACATGGTCTTCATTATGTGTAGAGGTAACTATGTTTCTAATAATCAGTCTTTTACAAAGTAACAAAGTAGTAACCAACACCAACAGGCCTTATTTTGCTATCTGTGGTCACAGTCCAATGCGCATGGTGCAAGCTGAATTGGGACGTGCCCAAGACCACTTTGTTGTTTAGACTGTGCTTAATCTGGGTATAAAGTAAAGTGTTGGTTCAGTGGTTTGACATTAAGTTATTTAGCTCTGCTCTGAGAATCAACGCAGGATCAAAGAAACAATTCTAACTTTAAGGGTTCTTGCTAGCCCGCTGTTGATGAGTCCTTTAAAATACCCCTCAGTTTAACCGTTTGCATTTTTAACAACACATTCCTCTTGCTCACCCCAATTAGACACAAAGAAGATAACGGCAATATTAACATGGTTTATGTGGTTAAGGACGTAAAACTTGACTAATTAGATTCTTTACTTCCTGGATGAAAGCAGGTATGTAGAGATCTTCAAATGGTGACTCTTACGCTTCATGTTGCCTCAGGATAGAGAAAGGGTTAAGGTTTCTTTGCTGAATACTGCTTTGACATAGAAGTGACTTTAACATGGATGAAGAGTGAGGAAGGCGACAGGCTGGAGCCATTCAGATTAAGCAGTCTGACATGACGGTAACCTGCAGAGAAAAAGAAAAAAGGTGAGGAGGGTAAATCTTTGGTACTGCACCCTATTTGACAACAGTACCATCCCAACATACCGGTTTGGAGACTTGTCAAAGGCAGCGTGTATTGTCCAAGGAAGTCATTGCTTGATGTATAGTCATGGTCTTCCACCTTGAAGCGTACCAGAGCCAAATCAGGAGCATGAATGGTGAAGTTAAAGGTACAGTCCCATCGCGGGTTAAAACCTGAATAAAGGAAAGATCACTTATCAGAGTGTTTGTGTGTTAAATGTGTCCGCTTGGACCTCAACAAAAAACCTAAAACAACAATCCCAAGACAAAGAAAGAGAATACACTAGATCTATTTTATTAACCTTGTTAACTAAAAAGTCTTGGCCACCTGCATATGATTCATAATGCACTGATGATACTTTTCCTGCATCAAAGACAAGATCTGACTCTACCCGTATTCAGACATGTGTAACTTCTTTTTTTTTAAATAAAAGACAAATAAAGCTCACGCACAATTTGGATGCACACTAAAAATGCAATGTAATTATGGTGTTGAAGTTTTAAAATTAAAAAAGTTAGCATATCTTTTCTTATGATGGAGACTGAGGAGATTTGATTTGTGATGAGGATTCTAATGTTGTTATAATGCCTGTGTGAATAGAACCACATTGTTGTGTCAAGCTGAGAATTTTTTAAATTTTAATTTCTTCTGATACACCTTAGTGTTTGCTACCTCTGTGGAATATCTGCATTTTGCTTAAATATTCTTTAATGTGAGTGTGATGATGTTGACATAGATACTGTTGATTACATTACATTGTTGTGTGACCAGACGTACCCAAAAATTTGGGACAGTCTGGAATTACAAGCATCTGTCCTGAATCCTGAACCTAACTGTCCTGAAAATTAGACTAAGCCATAATTTTGATTATTTGTAGCCTAATAAAACATAAATACTGACCATTTCTGAATCACTTTTTGGTGTCAACCTGCAGCTGGCTCTGCACTGTCTGCTCCAGCTTGTTTCTTATATGAACTGTGGCTGTTTATTTTTATTTTTTTATTTCCTTGGGAGATTACTGGGCCAACAATCCTTAAGAGGGTTTCCCTCTAGCTGGTTCAGATTCATGTTATGGCTATCTTAAACATTTAGAGCAGTCCTTGAACTTTGTTTTATATGTCACGTTTATATGTCCATAGTCTGTCTAGATCTTCACGCAACCCTGCGGGACTGAGACTGTATGTTCCTTCAATATTAATACAATAAAATCATTTAGCCTTCCACGATGGGCAAGGCAGCAATGATAAACATTTCTTTAGTATTACCTTCACAATGTCACATGAGAAGTTAAAAACAGCATTTTTTAAATTTGTTTTTAATTTTGTACAATTGACCTTTTTCACATGGGTTACCATTCTCATTCCAAAAGGAGGCTTGGTTGGGCGGGCACAGCGAAGATGTTTCATAGCAGTGCATCATCACCAGATACACCACTTCCTCCACTTGTGACGAATTTTAAAATTGGAAAACGGCAGAATGTCTTCCTTCAACAGGACTCCCTCCTCTTGTAAGAATGACACCCAGGGACACGGCTGTAAGATGACATCCTTGCAGGTTAAGTGATGTCGACGTGTTGTCGCGCTGCAATGAAACATCTGCTCTGCTGCCCAACCGAGCCTCGTTTTGCAATTATAACAGCGACCTGTGTGAAAAAGGCAAATACCATACATCAGAAAGGGATGTCTGACTCTCATCGACAAAATTCTTTTCCCACCATATCCAGCTGCCAGCCTCATAATGATCATGATAGGCCCTAAGTAAGGGGTATTTGACATTAGAGGCCAAATAATTTGTATGTTCTTTAGGTATTCCTAACCCCCATTTATTTCTAGTCTTTGTAAGCCTATTTGAGACTGATAGTTGCTTCTATTACCCCAAAGAAACATTTTAAAAGCTTTTTAACTTGGTTGAACCATGATTCAGGGAATTTTGTGAGATTGAGGACATCATAAAAGAAAGTCTGGGAAAAACATTCATTTTAATTATCTCTGCTCATCCCCACAAAGATTGCAGAAGTGTTGCCATTTCTGGTAACATCCTCTCTAACAGTTTTAATCAATTTAGATCCATTTATTTCAAAAATTTTATCAATACATAAAGAGATTATATTGACAAGTAAGTATTTTAGATATTTTATTCATTCTTCCAAATGATCTGCGCTGCTTTAAGATGTGCAGGAAAGGTCACACAGCTGAGGGGAGTTGCTTCACTTTTGGTCCAGGTTGCTTTATACCCCTAAAGGTAGGCAAAATTATTTAAAACCTTAAGCAGATGTTTCACCATTTACTTGTTGGTTAGCTCTAACAGAGCATCTCACTGGTTCTAGTGCCAAAACAAAAATTATGGGTGAGACTGAACGCCCTTGTGGATGTTGTTAACTCAAAGGGTGTAGACACAATTCAATTAGTTTTAAAGCAAGCGTTTTATAATAAGGTGCTCTAATCCACTGCATGCATGAAGAACCAAAACCTTACCTTTGTAAAATAGAAAAAATATGGCCATTCGACTCTATCAAATGCTTTTTCAGCATCCAGCGATAACATGATTGCTGGATGCTGAAGTGAAGCAGCTCTGTGAATTACATGGAATAACCTTCTACTTACTTGAAGCAGGACAGTCTTTTATAAAACCTACTTGGTCAAAATAAACCAATGATGGAACCACTGTTTCACTGTGTAATGCAAGTATTTTGGAAAATATTTCATAGTCATTATTAAGAAAGCTAAGAGGTCTGTAATTGCTCATTTGTGTGGGATCTTTTCAATGCTTTGGTATTGTTGTGATTACTGCTCTTTGCATAGTGGGAGGCATTGATTGGGACATTATTGCATCATATAACATTAGGAGAAAAGGTATTAGTACTTCCTGACAAGTTTTATAGAACTCAATACTAATACTAATACTCAATCGTGTCCAGGTGTCTTTCCCTTAGAGTGATTTTATGGTTGCTTTAACCTCTGCATTTGTAATGTAGTCTCGCAATACCAGCCAATCAAAGATCTCTGCCTACCGATCATCTGGGGAAGTCAAAATGCAAGGCTTTTGCTGAGATGCCGGCAAGAACTGCCACTAACAAAGCGACGCCTCTTACATTTTTGAAAAGGAGACGCCTTTCCGTAAATATTGCGCTCTGCTTTTTCTCCTCTATAGGGAAACAAACTAGAGATACGATGAGTCACTTTGTAACATGGAGAGAACTTTTCGAAACATTAAAACGGATACCCAGAGCAACGTTAGATTATTTGACTGCTCCATATCAGCTTTACTACGGCAATAACATCGCAAAAGCCTAACCCTAACCCTAGTTGTGCCCTTCATAATAGCATTACATCAGCAAACTGCTTGAGCAGTTCTTGCAGCCAGCCTGGTGGACTCTCTCCAGACTTGGTTCCATCTTCTTGGTGCTGGTCACTCTCTTTCTGTTTTGCTGCTTGTCTTGTATGGGGATGCCCCTCTATCTCATTCATCCCTGTATTTGTTGTTAAAAGAGATGCTCCTCTCATATTTATGTTTGCCAGATAAATTAAAGGGTTAAATGTCAAATTTTCAAGTCTGTGCTGTGGATGGCCAGAGCTTCAGCAAGCCATCTTGTTACGTGATCCACGCCTGAAGTGACGTTGTTTACTTTTAGAAAATTACAGAGGGAAATTAAAACATCCATCATACATGGAGGCTGGAGTCCCAGGACCGGGTGTACATCCAGCCAAAAGCAGAAACATTACTGCAGGTACTGGGAGGAGTGAGGAGGGAAGTACCAGTGGATTACTGCTGCCCTGTTGCAAACAAAGTAATTCCAATGATGCAACACATTCATTGTTTTTTTTCTGCCAACAGACAGCTGAATTTTTAATTTAAAAAACATGTTGAGTTTTGACTTTCATGTATTTTACTGTTCATTGCCTGTGTGAACATGTCCACCCCCAGCTCTCCTGTCCCAAATTTCACCCATTCTTATCTGGTCACCAAAATTGCAAAAAAATAAAATTAAAGCTGCAAGCAGCGCTGGTCGGGACCTAGCACGCTGTCATGGCCTACGGCCCAGTAAATGTTA
>JAQLOL010014820.1:0-10280 GCA_029783665.1 Naso thynnoides
ACTAGTGCACCGCTTCGTTTCTGCCGTCCATTTCACTGCTGCTGTTCAGCACAATCTCTCCGCTGTGGGACTAATGAGGGATGATCTTATTTTATGGTGCAAGGGGAGGGAACTAAATTTACTGCACTCTTAACATAAACACCCAAAACTACATTAGTGGGCTGATAACGTTACGTTGTCACTCTGCTAATTGTGTTGGTACTTTGTGAAATAAATGCGTAGGAGGATCAGGATAATGTCGCGTGTCGTTTTCTAGAAAAATATTTGTGGCTGTTACCTCAGTGTGTGTCGTGTGTGTGTGAGAGAGGGGAGAGATGAAACAGGAAGTAAACTTGTGTGACGGCGCTGAGTATGAGTTAAATAACTACGACGGGGTCGTCTCACTAACTAATGTCACAGAGCAACTTTAATGTTCATTGAATACTTCTCTGACCGTTCTGACTCGTAAAAATAGTGAATGAAAACTTATGACGCCGCTGTTTTCACATGCAGCTCCCACAGCTGAGACGGCCAGAGAGAGGGCGAGGGGGGGAGGGGCAGTTTTCCCCCTTTTTGCATGCAAATTAAATTTAAAAAATTACCACCGGAAACCACTAATGAAAAATTATAAACAGGACCTTTTTAATGTAGAGAAGTGTCTCAGGGACTGCTCGAACCATAATGCTGGTGTCATTTTATGCATCAAAAGGTTTGAGCGACACATTTACGAAGAGATTTAAAGGAGATATTAAAATACTGAGATACACAATATATCGTGTATCGAGCCTTTGTTCTACCCACCGAGGACAATGGGGGCAACAGCAAACACGGAGCAGCGCAGTGAGTAGACAAGTCTGAGGGGGGCACCGTCCAGCAGGGGGGCATCAAATGGCAGGAATACAAACCCCCCCCACACCAGGAAGGGGAAGAAGAGTGCTGATGTCATCAGCGACACTCCCAGTTTCAGTATGTCTCGGTTGGGACAGCCCTGCCCACCTGAGAGAGACAGACAGATCAGATTACTGCCCACTTAAGAAAAAGACTGGCAGGTCAAAACCTGGTGAGGTATATTTACAAGTAGCAGGGGGCGTGTCCTCAGTCCACTCATACTGGTAGCCATGATGGTTGTAATCCTGAGGCTCTCCTCGGGGACCCAGGAAGGGGCTGTTCTCTGACTCCATTTCCCAGAACGCCTCACTCTCTTTGGGTGAGGTGGGGGAGGGGAGGACCCTCACAGCTGGAATGAATACTTGAGCTGCCTTCTCTGGCAGGTGGTTCTCTAAAGGCTCCTCCTCCTCTTGCAGAAGGGTCATAAGCTCCACCCCCTCATCCTCACCCTTCCTCACTCCCTCTGCCATCAGCTCTCTCTCACTTTCTGTCCAACTCGCTGCCTCACGTACAGAAATTTCGGACCTCACACTCAGCCTCTCCTCTTTAAAAGTCTGTCCTCCTGTCTGTCTGTCTCCAGCCCACCGCATGGTGCTGGGCTCCGTCATGACCGACCTCCCCACTGCCTCCTCTTCCTCGCTCTGTCTTTCCTCTGTCCCTCTGCAGTCTTCCATCTTGGTGCTTCCTGGTGGGTGCAGGGCCTCATCAGGCTTGTCATTGGTCAGCAAAGACATGTCTGTCTGTCTGTTAAAGAACAGTGGACAGTTTGTCAGAGACATTCAGCGAAGTGGCAGCAGCAGTGACAGTGACACAACATACGTGTGCTCACTCTTGTCCGACAGCTCTCTCATACATTCGGGTACGGGGGGGTTGGTGCACGTGAAAAATCACACTGCCTCGCTACAGCCACTGATCTGAAGTCACGGAGACACTAAGGACAATTAACATTACAAAGGTGAGGACACGCTACAGCTGCAGTTGCGCTACAGCAACGCTTCTGTGTGCGCTTCATAACAAATCTGTTGCCTTTACTGAGTTTCACTGTCTGACATGAATCTCCTTCACAGAGTCCTTAACATCATGGAGAAATGCTGATCGGAGAGACGTGTGGGCGAGCGAGGGAGGGGTCACGTCACAGTTATCCTGTCCAAAATAAATGTGATTATCAATATTATCTCAATAATCATCAAAATATTCTTCAAACTTTAAAGTAAAAACTGACATATTTTGTTGGTAATATGTTTTTTATTGCAGCCCAGTTCAGACAAATGTCTTTGTAAGAATCTGACACAAGTCAACATAAAGGATCAATACATGGTGCTAAACGCATCTCCCTGTCATAGTTTTGTAGTTTAGAATCTCATGTAGTAGTTTACTTATTTTGCACACATCTTATTGAATTTGTTTTTTGAGGTGGATTCAATGTGCAGTGCAGCCGCGCTGACATGTTAAGATAATTCAAAATAAATCTAAAACTAATAAAAGACTGAACATCAGTGTGACAGATTTTTCAAATCATTCATGTGAGATTATTCACGATTATCCCCACACGCACAATAAAACTATTGTGAACATTTTTTATCCTGATACACGATAATATTGATTATTTGGGAGGGTCGCCCTCCTCACAGCTACAGCCACACGCACTCTGCCGATGATCAACTTCAGGGCAACACTCGACTGATTCAAAGGATGCAAAATCAACACATTTACACTTTTATGCTTACTGCATTTTTTTTTGCTCCCTGCGCCTTTTGCACAAGCTGCACCAAAGACAAACTTATGGGAGTACTATTGTAGCAATAGATCTGTGTGCTTGTAAAAAAATCTGTTTGTCTGTATTCAGATTAGCAAGTGAAGACAAATCTGCAAATGCATGCAAAGATCTGTGAATTTACATAAATCTGTAAATGTGTAAACAGATCTGTAAGTGTACATAAATCTGTTAACGTCTGTCATCAGTTACAGCTCAGGCAGCAGCTCCATTGGCTCTTTTTACACGTGATTTTTGCTACACTTCTGCCGCAGCAGATCTGTGCAGCGATCAGCATGTATAGAAAAAATTTGTGTGTAACTTCGCCTGTCCTTTGCACATTTACAGATTTACGTACGCTTACAGATCTGTTTACACATTTACATATTTACGTACATTCACAGATCTTTGAATGCATTTGCAAATTTGTTGTCACTTGCAAATCTGAACACAGACAAACAGATTTTTTTTACACACACACACAGATCGGAACAGGCACACACAGATCGGAAGTAGTCCCATACACATTAGAGCCCTGAGCCTGAAACAAAACACAAACATGACAGTGGGCCTAATGACTCGTGACACAGAGAAAAATGGAAGTATGTTAAAATAAACTAAGTGGAAAAAAACACAGATAAGTGATGATGAAATCAAAACGTTTGCTCTGCTGTTTGTTCATAAGCAGACATTTATCACTCAAACTTCGATGCTTTAGAAATCTCTTGAATACTTTCAAAACGTCTCATAGGCTAATCGATCCGCTCCCGGACCGCGGGCCTCCTGTTTGATAAGTGACCTCTGTCACTCCGCTTTAAAATCACAATCTCACCGATCTGTTTCCGGTTTCTCATGACTGATTTCTGATTTCTGATCAAACATCAAACTACACTGCGTCATTTTGTTTGATCATTTCGATCAATAACAATCAAGCTGAACGGCCCGATCACACGCGAACCAACCTGCAGGGAAGGTAAGTCCCGCCCAGTGACGTCAGTCAGAGTTCAACATGGCGGTCGCGGCGTTTTCCAGATAAACTCAATCAAAGAATTAAAACAAATTCGATCTAAAATCGTTTTTATCGAATTATTACGAGTTATTATCTACGCGATTACGTAACACGCAGACGATCGGAAACCGACCAGCTCTCAGTGACGGAGCAGCAACAGCTCTGGGCTAGCATGCTAACATGCTAACATATTAGCATGCTGACAGACACGGACGTAAGAAAGTGGATCGAGATTAAATGTAAAGATTGAAATAAAGACGATGATGAAAGATTCACCGTAACGAAAGAGTTCTCCGTGTCCCTTTGTCTTCTTCGTGCTCCTTGTTTCTCTTCCTCCTCTTTTGTTGTTGTTGTGAAACTGCGGAAGTTCAGGTGTTGTCACGTCAGGTAAACTAAAGGGAACGTCCTCTTAAAGGGAAAGCATACCGCTGATGAATGATTAGCCGACTGAATGAAAAGTTAATTAATAGGCTGTCAGTACCGGCCCCGTGGCTAAAGCCGTACCTGAGTGAAAGTGAAGATGCCTCCCTGCAGAATGCTGGAAATTATGAAGTGAATGTCAGTAGGACACCTGAGTGAAAACCTTAAAGTAGCTGCTCTTTACTCTGCAGAAGTATCATAAGTTATGGATTACTCAGGTGCTGCTCACTAAATAAAAGCAAAGTAAATTTGGTACTAGCCAATGATGTTGTTTTGTCAGCCAGTGTTGTGGGCTCACAGCTGCAGGAAGTTGGATGCTGTAAATCATGTGAGGCGCTAACAGCTGCTCTTCAGCTGCCAGAAATGACTTCATTTGTTCTCTGAGTGCTGCTGTTTGACTCGAAAACATGTAGTGACAGTATAGGCAGTGAAATAAGTCAAGTTTATCCGATCGAACACCTTTCACAGAGCAATGCCACAAAGTGCTTCACAGTTTTGAAAACATTGAGAGCAACATCAGCAGCAGCAACAACAACATGGAAGGCATTAAAACAGCTCAGAAGATCTGAGACAACCAGCAACACTGAAAGTCCACAGAAACAGAAATAATAAAATCCAGTCAGGATATTTTTAAAATACTATTCATAGTAACAAAGTATTTCTGATTAATACAAAAAAACTGAAAAATGACATTTTAAAAAATGTTGTTTAAACTGTGTGTGTGTGTGTACTGAATTATTTTCAGCTGAAGTTAACCTCAGAGATGAGGAGGTCTTAAAGGAAACACTGCTGTCTTTGTGTGTTTCAGCTTCAGCTGGAGCAGCTGCAGTGTGTCAGTGTGTTCATGTACCAGCCAGCGCCAGCCTCCACACACACACACACACACACACACACACACACACACACACACTTATACTTTTCCAACTCTTCTTCATCATCTTTTCTTCGTCTCTTCATGTGATTGACCTTCGACCTCTGAACGGTAGGCCTCACTGCTGCTGAAACCAAGTTTAACTCTGATCAATAATCAAATTAACTGTTTTGTTTCAACATCACATATGTTGTGTTACTATGACAACCATCGTCCACAGTTTATTGATTCATTTGATGTTAAAAATCATTCTGAACACATTCTTGTTTACATGTTGCTTACATTGTATATTTTGTGTATGTAATGTGATGTAAACTTGCTTTTTCAAACCGACAGTTTAAAATTGAGATAAATTCATTTTCAGCTTTTCAGCATAAAGACAAACAGGAAGATACACACCAGTGACAGTCTCAAACTGTGAAAACTTCAGTGTAACAATTCATCATCAAACTTAAACCTCAGAACGTAACGTAAGTGTTCATTTGTACGTTAACTGCTGCTAAAGTTTTATGACAAACGGATTTTATTTTGCTGGTGTTTTGTGTTTTATTTGGGCTTGAGGCTGCTGGGAGTGTTCTGGCCGGCCAAGATACAGGAACCTATTGTTTTTGCAGTTGTTATTTTTAGTACTAGTATTAGTTGTTTTAATTTATTTATTTTTGTCATGCTGGTAAAACTAGTTTTTGAGGGGCTCAATCTTGAAATTTAAAAAAATCAGTCCATCGGTCAGAAAAATGACTGGGCTGTGGCATGTCAGGTTTATGGAGCATTTTGAAATCTGCTGAAGTCTGTGCTTAATATTTTGATCCAGTATGGTTGAGTATGGCAAATTAGCTCAATTGTGCCCCCCACAAAATTTCATTGAAGTAGCTCTCACAGTATTTTTCACAGAGGATCAATAAAGCCAACAGGACATCTACCATTTTGAATTTAGTTTCATTTTTTTTCCATTTGTGCGTCTTGAACATCAACAAACCAAACTAACCATAAAATTACTCAGCGAAGTCTTGAGCTGGGCAGTACTTTGACTTTTTGAGGACTATCGATAGATTTTCTGACAAGACGTTGGATGTGACAGTATTGGTTGTATTGATTAAGTTTGTTTTTGTGTCACATGACCAGTTTTTCGTAGCACCAGGTTAGTTTTCATCTCTGACATTCTTGGTGTCATCCCGTCCCGACTCTCCCCCCGTGCACGTGTCATTTAGAACTGCACATGGCAGCAGGCCTGTATGTTGCATCATGGGATGCAGTTTTTGTTTTTGTGTGTGCGTGTGGGAGTTTTTGTGAGCTGCTGGTGTTTTCTGGTTTGTGTGTGGAATCAATAGCTCTTTGCTGTCGTAGCCTACTTGTTGCAGTCTGTGGTTTGAGGCTGAGACAGTTCCTGGCTGTGGGGAACAGATAAAAGATCAGTTGGAATTTTAATCAAGCAACATTTTCGACCAAACAGGAGGTCATCAAGCACCGTCACAAAGCATAACACACAACATAAACACAAATTCATCGCTCGAGTCGTTGTGTTGGTCTGCAGGTATGGAAGTCAATCCACTGTCAAGCCGGACCAATCAAAGCTCTGTCTGACATCCCCGCATGGGTGACAGAGCACGCGTCCACGCTGACAGGCAAGAACAAACCGAAACATCCCGATCGATATTTTACAGGCACTTCTTAAATCAACACATGCCAGCAGTGTTTCCACCTGAGATCATCCATTAAAATGTCATGATAACTTTTAGTGGACAAATGGAACGAGTCTGTTTATCAAACTTTTGTGTTAATGTTTTGGATGTTTAGTTCATTGTCAGATGTGAGGAACTCCTGTTTTTGGATTTTATTTTATTTTGATTCCATTATGTTTCAATTAAAGGACTTGTTTCATCCTACATGAACATTTTTCCTAGCCTGATTAACGCAGACCCATAATTCACTTTACAAATAAATTCACTCAGTGAAAAGGGTCTGCTCACGCTCCTTTGGGGATTCTTTGCAGAATCTGAATCCTAGTAGGCGTGGTATCAGGTTAAGTGTTAAACTATTGGAGCAGCCTTAAAGCAATAACATGACCGTGTGACGTACGCTGTGTGCCTGGCTAGTCAGTAAAACACGGTGAAACAGACAGAGGAGTTGGGAAGGTTCATGTCTGATCTATTCAGTAATCACATAAATGCTGTTGTATTGTGTTATGATTGAGATTCTGAACCGCCATGCATCACAGAAAGAGGGTTAAAAGTTTTTTGTTTGAAATAAAATCACATTATCACCCAGTAGATGCAGCTATAGGCCGCAGCTAACCGCTAACAACAGAAGCCCTGCCCTCTCACTCCCCTGAGGCTCAAACATTGGTAGCCTGCAGGCTACAGACTAGACAAGCGACAGCTAACATTAGTTTTCCACAAGCTGTAAAACAACCACATAGATATTGATATATTGTGCACATTTTGTACATATTTTTTTTAGATATTTTGGACTCTGGACTAATCATGTGTAATAGTTTTCCTTCTGTGCAATAACCCATACTCAATGCTATTACAGGTCAACAACTCAGAACTCTTTTTTCATTCTGTATAAGTGTACATATTTTTATATATTTTTATATAACATTGACACTTGTATTCTATTGCCTACATCTGCTCGTTGTTCTGAACACCTGTACACTTGAGTAGGAGATTTTGTTGTAACGAAAAGCAGTTTTTCCCTGGGAATCAATAAAGTTATTCTGATTCTGATTCTGATATATTGTGTTGTAATATTGGCTATTTTCGTCAGTTTTGATGCCTTTTTATAGTGTTTTTCAACATGTTATGTTGTGCCTGAAGCTGCATGAGTCTCATTACCGCACTGCACAGATCAGTAGGAAGACATTTCCTAATGGCTCCAATTCTTCTCTACGTGTAGTAATCACAAACAAGCAGAGCATTTCGTGCCTCCACAGTTGCTGTCCATCTGGTCAGAACATTCCTTGTAGGCTATTTGATATTCCATAGTTCTCAATAACGAGGAGTTTTTGGTAGCCTGGTAAACGTAAAGCCGTAGGCCTCCGCCATGATTGAACTACTGTGAACACGTGTTTGGCTTCTATGTCATTGAACTTAATCCCTCTCGCTAGTCGCTGATTGGTCCGGTCAAAAATTTATCTTTGCAGTTCAAAAGACAGGCCTCATTACCAGACTGACTCTCAGCAAAATCTGAGCTGAGCAGAAGGAAGGCAGAGACAGGCTACATCTCTCCTTCTTCATTGGAAAATCCAAGAGAAATATTTTGTCGCCACAGTCTGAAATACAGCAACACGAAATCTGGCCCATCACGCCCCGCTTGGGTGTCATTTCAACAACACTGTAATGCTTCATTGTGATTCTCATTGAATCGCGTGTTCATGGAGATAGGCCAAATTTTAATGTTTCACCATGAAACAGGAAGTTGCTGTAACTTTATGTACCTGGCCGAATCTTTCTCTGATGTCAGCCTGAAGACATAAACAAACCTGAAGCCGTATCACCGACCAACAGGAAGACAGCCTCATCATGTGATTTTCTTGAAATTTTACACTAGTGACCAAAAACATACAGAGGGAGTGACATCAAATGGCTTCATGCAGTGTCCCAATCACATGAAAATCCAGAGGTGCAACAAAAGATTGATGTCCAGTGATGATGCGGCAGCAGCTGCCACGCGCTTCGATTGACTTGTTGTGTGAGAGTTTGAACTGTTTGTGTCTGACCATGTCGCTTTTGTCAGCTCTCACGTTAAAGCTGCTCTGTCTCTTTGCAGCTGGGGCAAACATGTCGACAACACGTGCGCTCACTCAGACACTCCACAGAGAACTTTGAACACACCTGCTGTCTGTCCTCAGGTGACGGGACACTGGAGAAGGAGCAGAGGACAACAGGAAGTCCTCTGGGACAAACGCTCAGCTTCCTCTGGAGGATGGCCACTCACAGGAAGGTGAGATTAAAACAACGGCAGAAAATACAGATCTCTGATTGGCTGGATGGTGTGTTTGATTCACGATCATTTTGAATGAGAATCTGATTGAGTGGCTAAGTCCCGCCTCTTCAGTTGGACCCCATGGGACCTGATTTTAGTAAAAATATGTGTAACAGTCAATGGACAGAGACAAATCATTTTTTAACCCCTTATAAATTTTGCTGCCAATCACATTGATGTTTGTAAATGCAAAACTTAATTTTGGAAATACACAAAGTTGCAGTTTGGTGTATAGATGGTAGAGAACCACTTAGTTTATATGGAACCTCTGCACAAACCTTTGTCTCGCACAACATAGGTCACCAGCGCCAATATGGCCACCAGCCTCAACATGTGGTTTCTTCTCTTTAAAGAAGCACAACTCATTTCAACTCATTGCAAGTAATGCAGTTCCACAAGAGAACGTTGTCATGAGGTCGTTTGGGTTTCTAGATATGTCATGTGAAAGTCTTTTTTTCAGCAGTTTTATGGTAAATTTAGACTTTTCTAACTTGCAAAAAATAACTTTTAAATTGACCAACATAATGTGTGTAGTTGACAGAAAAAAATGGGAAATTTGACTACAGATTTTTTCTGAAACAAGGTCTCATGGGATCCACCAGAAGGGGCGGAACCTCGCCACACGTTTATCAAAAATAGTAAATCAACTCTCTCTCCTCTTTCCTTTTCCTGAAATAAAATATGATCTGTCAGTTAAACCCCTGTCAACTGATCTGCTACTATTCTATTCTATAATCAAAGACGTGACAAATTGTCTTCTCTGTAAGCATGCTGAGGTTTTTCCCATGGTAACAGAAAAGATTTTCACTGAAAACAGGTTTTCATTGTATTTCTGGTGACTGACTCGTTGCTTCCTGAATCTCAACACCACTGACCTGAAATCTGCTGTGGTTCGAGTTGGACATGTAGTTCACTGTTCTGCCAGGAGGAGGAGCTGTGTGGTCAACTGGATCACAACATTTCCTCTGCTCTGTGTTTTGTGTGTTGGAGCCGGTTGCTGTGGTAACAATGGTGTCAGTCTGTACCATGCCATGAACAGATATTTCTTTCAGCAGCACTACACAGTATACTCATACAAACATCCTGAAGAGTACTTACATGTACTGTAGTATTCATATACTTTTCATATACACTTAGATGGAGCACAAGGGAAGATCTGGCCTGAAGCAGGTGCAGAAAGGAAAGAATAAATTCTGTGGGACAGGTGAGCCGGTGGATGTAGGCATTAGCTGACGAGATTTTGATTCAGCAATATATCGTCGTCCTGACTCGTGAGATACGATTATTGAATACCGATATTTTAAAATTTTAAAAATAATCTTGTATCTGTCCTTTGCGTTGCAGTTCCTGATAAACAAAGCCAATCACCTCTTCCG
>JAQLOL010014821.1:0-10278 GCA_029783665.1 Naso thynnoides
GGTTTACTGGCTGGGGATGGTTTCTCTGCTCCATCTGCAGCTCCTCAGACTCCTCAGGCTTCATGTTCTGTGGCTCGGGTTTTCTCCTGTCCCCGACTGACAGATCCACAGACAGCTTTGTTTTGGCAGGAACCTCAGTTTCTTTTTTACAGCTCAAGTCTGCCGATGAAGCAGGCTCGTTCTGCTGCTAAAGTTCAAATTTTTCAAGTTTTTAAATAAAATAAATACAATCAAATTTAAAATGTCCATAACTGTGTTTAGTGTTAAAATGAAATATGTTTTGCTTTCAGTGCAACAGTTATTCCACGGGTTAAGAAAAGCCCCAAATTAATTATTCTTGAGTCACTGATGTAGAACTGCTATTTGCACGAGATGAAGTATCGGATGTTCGGCCTGCTGTAGCGGGAAGCTGCATTGTAGCGTGGCTAAGTCCCGCCCTTTCCAGTGGACCCCATGGGACCTTATTTCAGAAAAAATTTGACCAGTGGTCAATGGACTGAGACAAATTATTTTTTCGATCCTGTTTAAATTGTGTCCTCATTCTCAAACATGATGTTTGTCTTTTTAAAGATAAGTGAACATATCAATAAAGTCACAGTTTGTGGTGAAAATACTTAAGTACCACTTAGTTTTTGTGCCTGCTCAGTTAACTACGTCTCTCATCTCGCACAATATATGTCACCAACGCTAACATGGCTGTAACTTTACTACAGATTCTTCGGTTCCTTCACCAAAACAAATATTTTCAGCAGCTTTAACATTTGTATTGTTTTTTGTTGTTGTAAACAATGGCATTAAACTGTATTTATTGTGTTCTGTGAGGGCAAAAAATCTTTTAGGCGTTTTCAGACCAGTTCGCTTTTCGTCTGGTTTTCAATATTATGACAAATTTCAGGGTTGCTTTTTTTTCTCTGCAGAAATAGACCCGTGTCCTCTCGTTGTTTTAAGTTACAGGCAAGTCACTCAGATGATCAGCATTAAGCAGGGACACCTTGGCCAAGACTCAACTCCTTCTGTTCAAACCAAACATAGTGTTACACTTATTATGTTATGATTCATACTTTTACCCAGTTAAAAACACACACACACACAAGGGCACACACACACGCGCACACAGATTTGTAATTCGATTTATGGATTTGTTTTTCCTCATGGAGAACTTTCCCTAAATAATCACGTCTAATGACTGTGTTCTCGGGAGGAAATGATCCGTTTCATGTGGATATGCTCCATTTTCTATTCCCAGAGACCCTTCATATCCCAGAGGATGTGAGTCCTCCGAGGATTCTGCTGCTATTTTTAAAGCAATAATTTTGGAATGTGCACATAAGTTTAATTTTCATAAAGAGGTAAATAAACGCTAAGTGCTTTTTTTTTTATGAGCGACTCTTCTGCTTTGACATTTCAAGACAAGTAACTAAAATGTTCCTCTGTTCCCATTTTTTATATAAAGTAGAGCTCAGGACAATATTTATCAAAAGGACACAAGTTCATTACTGCTTTCCTATCTTAACTCATCCAAACTCGACCAGTCTCATCAGAATTGCTCGGCTTCATATTCAGAGGATGTGAAGGTTTCTTAGACTTTCGTGCTTTCAAACCAAAGCTGTCAGATCGAGGTTCATCAAGTTCATGACGACCCAGACAGGAAAGAACTACGGGAGTTATGGAAATCCACTGGCTCCCGTCCAGAGTAAATGGAAAAAATCACATAAACCAAACAACGAGGCAAGAAAGCAAACTGAGATGACGGCTCAGCAGCTCCTTCTCCCTCAAATTAAACTTGCTTTGTTTAAAGCCTGAAGTTTGTCTGTGGGAGAGGAACGCGGCTGGCAGCCAACATCCACAAACATGACAGTTCCTCTTCATTATTTCCAATTTGATTTGACATTTAATGCCGTTTGTCTCGACCTCTCCCTGCTGGTCATTAGCCATTGTTAGTCAATAAACCTGTCAGTCAGCTTTCAGGTTAAAAAAGGGGCATTTTAAACCTTCAGGTGTGTTCAAACCTTAACCGAACAGGGAAAGTTTCCCTCAAACAACAGAGTGCTGCACAGAGCAGCTTCCTGTATGTTTACATGGAAGCAGGATGGAGTATCGCCCACATGGTAGGCCAAGAGCATCACATGAGAGACAGCTAGCACAGGCGCTAATGCCGCTAGCATGTTTACTGCAGGCTGATCATGTCATCAGAGCATTATCTTTGCTTCAGGGTTTATATCATATAATCTAATTAGTTTCTATTGAAAATGTTACACTGGTAACAACCCACTGTAAAATCACTCTTGAAAATAAAACTTGATGTGCCGTCTTTTGCAAGACTTTTCACATATCTGGAGACTCTCCTCCAGAGAACAATGACAGCATCAGTTGTTTCAGCAGGTGCAAAAGTCTGTCAGCACACAGGGGCAAAGGTGGAAGTCCTCCTTGTACCAACTCAAGTCTTTACAACTGTCACCGTGACAATGAAACTCCACCCACCTTAGCAAAGTCATTCTAGCCTAAACTGTAGTCTGTCACTGAACCTAACCAAGCCATTTTTGCGTCACATACAAAACAGATCTTCGTTTCCCCCGACACCAATTCGTATCATTTGTGGCTCAGAAAACACTCCTGTGTGTTGTTCAAAGAAGGAATTACAAATGTCATAGTTTTTCAGTTAATTTGGATTATCACAATTGTTTTTTCATGTGAGATTTGCAACAATTTTAACATTCGAATCACAGAAATAAATCACTGCTAACTCCAAAAGAACAGAGCCGCACCAGGTTAATCACCTGCAGTTTTTTCGTTTTACTGTGGAGAGTTTTACATTTAATTCAACTCAAATCAATTCAGTTAAAATATATTTTGATTATTTCTCACTTTCAGGGACAATTAGTGCACTTAAATACTTTTTACATTACAATATTTAAGGTTTTATTTGGCAGGTTTTGACAGGATAACAGTTCATTAACAGGAAAGATACAAGTTTTTCACAGTGTGAAACTATGTGAATTTTTACTTATTTGATTTATATTCTTTTCTTGCTTGTTTCATCATTGAAGCAGCATCAGACTTAACTTGAGAAAAGTTTTAAACCCAAGAGGTTTCCCCATTACATCAAGAGCTGCAGGTCTTATGTAGATTTCCCTGTAGTTCAGCGTGTCTTATCTTGTGAAAACTCCTGATAAGAATTCAAATTGAACCTCTGTCAGTTTAAGTGGGGCTTCACTGAAAGTGTCTTTGTAATGATGGAAATAATGTGTGGCAAAGAAAAAGCAAAAAGAGTGTTAGGTAACAAAGGTTTTAACATAAAAGTAAACTTTTGCTTTGTTTAGGAATGAAAACTTTTTGAACGTTTCACCCTCACTTGTTTCCTCTTTCAAGGTCTTTTTATTTATACTCGCATAAAGTACACAGGAGTGTTCTATTGTGGAATGGCTCCCACTTTAACCCCTAACAGCGAGCTCCATAATGCTGCTAATAGACAAACCTGCCCTCATTCTGCTGCTGGATTTTGAGGACATCAGCTAAAAGCCTTAAATGTAGAAGGTTATGTGGATTTGTTGTGGTCACAACATGACATTTACCATTTGACATGGAAGCAGAGTCTAATGCCATGTTGAGTGCTGAAAACCACTTCAGAGGCAGAGAGGATGATAAGAACAGGTACGGAGATAAAAGGCTGCAGGGAATGAAATCTTCGTAAATGGTTCAGGTTAACCTTGTTGCTCCATGCCTCGGCTAGTTTTAGACTAAAACTTTACTCGCATGAGTCTCGTGATAAATGTGAGATTTGACACATCTGTTCATCTGCTGACTGCTGTTTTTCAGGATGTTGTGATGCCGGGCATGTTTGGGAAGTTTTCTGTGGCTGTTATCATCTTTTGAGTAAATCGCCGCCTGCACGATGAAAAAGTGTCATGTCGGGTTGATTTGGACTTTTAATCAAAAGTGAACTCAGCCGCATTTGTTTGTTGCGGCTTGTAAACACAACCTTTAAATTAGGCCCCTCCTCCTGGCTCAGTGCCACCAGAAGTATTGTAGTGTGTACTTATACTGCTTGTACTTACCGAGCAAGCTATGTAGGAATATTACATTTGTTTTAAAGGAAAAGTGGATAATTTTTCAAGCTAGCACAAGCTAACTGCCAGTGTTTGGCACCTACCTGTCCATCAGAAAGCAGACCAGCCCTGCGTCGCTCTTCATCCCCAGCCTCTCCTTCAGTGCCAAACTGAGATTCACTCTTGCCCCTAAATGAGCTTTATCTGCTAGACATTTTGCCTTATCAGGGCCATATTTCCTTTCTTCACCACTACGTCTGCATTTGTAATTTTCTCTGGTCTGAATGGCGTCTAGTCGCTTTGTTTTATCCACTCAGCCTCACCTGTGTGCTGCAATGGCTGGAGGAAACACACCTGCTCCCCATCAGAAACATCCAGGCTAAACCCTAACATCAACATACAGGCAGAGGGCGGAGCTCTGCGGTCACAGTCACCACTACACATGCATAGAGGCCCAGAAGTGATGATTGAACCGGATTGGTTTTGTATAAGTTTATGTTTTGTAGGAGAATGATACTGACTCTACCTTTAAACTGATAAACTGCAGCTTTCTAAATGGTTGTTTCCTGCGGAGGTGATGGAGGTTGTTTCATGGGAACAGAAGAACTTTTGCCGACAGGAGTGGCCTTGTCTTGCGATTGACAGCTAACCTGACACTTTCTGAGCTGCTCTAAAGTCATAAACACCACCCATCTGGTACCACAGGCAGATAAAAACAAACGCCAAACATGGTCTGACCCTGGGCTCATTCTGATGAAGGAGAGAGGTGAGGAAAGGACAAGTGACTTCACTATCAAACAGGAAGAGTCCTTGACTTGCTGTAATGAGCGGGACCATTTCAGCTGAAGCTCGCTGCTCAGTTCCTCTGTATATACACAGTATCAGGTCCGTAACAGTGTACATTAACTGGATTAAAACAGGCCCACAGGTCACCCACTACCCCATAAATAGAAGGAGTCCGACCCTGCGGCTGCTCATAAAGCATATTCTACATCGCATTTGTTCTCATAACAAGTGGTGACTCATGAAGTCGCCTGAAGCTGCAGGTTCAGCATCAGGACCTAAATACAAACCCTGCAAGCAAAGTTAGAACACAGTGAATTAGATCGGTCCGAGAAGAACATTTTAGAGCATATTACTTGCATTGCTGAGAGTAATTTTTGGTCTGTAGGCTCAGTCTAACTAGACTAGACTTGAGAATTGAAAGCCGATGTGTTGGTAATGAATTTGATCTCCCTGGAAGACAAGCCATCACTTTTAAACACTGATTGAAGGTGCTGTAACCTCACACTTCAGCTGTGGGGTAGTTGAGCTCATCCTGGAGCATTTTGCTGACTCTTTAATCAATCAATTTTTTTATTTGGGTGAAACATAGTTTTAGGGTCTCTCTGAACTCAGGTGAGGACACGAGTTGTGTCAGAACATCATGTCCAGGGTTTCCTGTCTGTTTAAACATCTACGCTTACGTTCTGAATCATTCTTATCTTAAAAACAAACAAAAAAAACCTTCTCTGGTTTTATCTCTAACTTACTGCACACAGTCTAAACTTGATTCCTCCCCGTTTCCGTCTCTCTGCAGACATTTTTAGACTTGCTATCTCCTTCAACGTGAATGTTTGGTTGAGTTTACATTTTGCGATGCAGGGCCCCTTCTTGTTTTCTTTATGGCAACCTTGGTGCTGACGGATAGCTGTGTGTGTGTGCGTGCGTGTGTGTTTGCAGAGAATGGAGCTGTGAGCTGGTCAGAGGTCACATATTTCTCAGACACTGTCCACATCACTCATTAATAAACATCGTGTGCGTGTTTATCTGTGCACACATGAGCCAAAGTAGATGTGCTCTTTCGTGTGTGTGTGTGTGAGCAAGTGAGCACATGCGTCACCAGTGGCATTCTGTGGAAACACAGACTGTCACACTGAGGACTAGAAATGCTTTTACTGTTTGGTCAGAATCACTTCCTTGTCTCAACAACATGCAGGTTTGTACTTCTTTACAAGTGAGGACCGTCACCGCCTTCCTGCTTTCACGGCCTTGAACCATTTGGTTCCCAGTCTGATACGAGGGGTCATAAGGAATCAAAAAGCTACTTATTTTAAACAAACAAAACATCGGCATCAGAGATAGCTTTGGCCATCTCCATTTGCCTTGACAAAACCTTCAGTGAACAATCTGAACTAATGTGGAAGCTGGTGGCGACCAAATCAGAGCTTAAAGAAAGTAAATGCTGGATTCATCAGGTGAACTCATTTGGACATGTTGCTCTGTGTCCCCTGGACATGGAACGAGCAAAATGTTTGCTAACATGTCAGACTTAAGACACTGATAAGGTAATACAGGAAATCATTAACTGCTGCTTCAAATCTGGTGATTGTGTCGGGACTAAAACAAACTCGAAACTCACAGCTTTAGACGACTTCTATGTCATGATTTCAGTCATGCAGAGTCAGGGAAGCCAAATTTACAGCACAAAGGTTTAGCATGTGTTTATGCTTTAATGTTGTCTAAATCTAACAAAAACAACCACTGAAAGACACTTTGGCAGAAGTGAAATTAGCCCCAGAGACCGCTGAGAAAATACAGCAAACATTAGTCACACAGACAGTTTTGCTATAAGTCTCTTTGCAGTGTCCTTAAAAATGATCCAGTCCACCATGTTTGAACTGAGAGCTGCCCTGAATTCAAAAAATCTTATTGGTTTAAATTTACTTGTGCATACAGGACCATATTTTCAGCTTTTCTATCAGACCACCCAGGAAGAAGGATGCCGGCCAAAGAGCGGCACATTACTGCATTAAATTAAATCAGACTGCATTAACAGCAGTTGGATAGTGATGCTGTGTGTGTGCTCGCTAAGAGCCTGATTTACAAAGATCCAAAATACAGAGTACTACATTGTGTGTGCAGGTTTTGTTGGTGTATCTACTGCAAATAACTGCATGACTGACGACAGGTGCAAACATGGTGGTGGTGGCGGGGGTGTTAAATGAGGGATTTGCAGGTTTCAATAGATTCTGCCACAGAGAGTTCAGAGAATGACCAGCGCAAACGCAAAATGAAATGGAGAGGGAGGAGAGGAGCGCACTTAGACAGCAGTAAATGTTGTTTCATTTTACTACAAGAGTTCATGTGCAAAACCAGATTAATCATTCTCAAAATGAAGGCTAAATGAGAATCACATCACAATGAATTAAGATCACAAAAATACACATGATAAAATAAATTTTGTATGTATGTTTTTTTTTATATTTTTGTAATCATAAATCATGATTTTTATTCATTTTGAGAGGAACGATTTTACAAACATAAATTACCTGATGTGAAACTCCAGAAAGCAGCTTTGAGTTTTTCATACGAGACTCCAAATCAGTCCTGAGCTCATCCAAGAGCTCCAAAATTGCATCGCTGCAGAGGCGATATGTATTTATTTTTCTTCTCTCATACCAAAAATGTTGACACGAGCGGTAAAAACATGTTCTTCACGCGTTCTTTCAGTTTGCCTATGCCTTTTCATCTCCCCAATAACAGCAGCCGCCAGTGTGCAACGCTGGGCAGATTACCATCTCCCTTTCAAACGTCATAAATGCAAATGCGAATTACAGTCACTGAAATCACTATCAGGCTTGATAAATCACAATGTTGTGCTGAATTTATGGATTTGCATTCTCTCCTCCCAGTATTTTGCACACTCGGGTAAAAACGGCCAGTATTGCATATTTATTAAGTGCTAAATCAACAGTGTGCGCCGTCTTGCTCATTTGAGAGACGCAATCCTTGGTGTGCACCTTTAGCAGATCAGTTTGCACATTTGTTTGTGGGTGATTGGTAAATCAGGCTCTAACACTCGGGTTGAAACGCATCACAAAACCTCAAATCAGAGCCGAACTAGCGCCCAACTTTAGGAACAACATGCAATTTTCTTTTATGCTGCGATATCGTTGCTTCATCGCTCAACACAGCAAGAGTCAAAGCAGAAGAAGTTTGCCGGAAAAACTTTCTGATATTGAATCAATATTAAATGATAATGTCTGGGACAATAAAAGATTTGTTTCGGTGGCCTGCAAAAAAACACTGGCAGCATGTTGTTTGTAATTTGTTGCAAATACTGTATTATTTCTGTCAAAGCAGATTTTTAAGCAAGTATTGGAAGTACAATGTGTTGCATTAGAAGTCTGACATTTATTGTAATTAACTTCTGACATTTTAATGACTTTACAGCGAAGCTCTGCTGAATCCAGCAAAGCTGTAAATACAGAAGTTTTATTGCTTTATAACGAGAATAATCTATATTGTCACACGTTCGTGTGTGTGTGCGAGTGTGTGTATGTGTGTGTGTGTGTGTGTGTGTGTATTGGACTATGATTTCCTTCCAATAAGCAGCAGTTATATGGTTGCACTGCAGTCGTCTCCCTGTAATCACATCTGCCATATGCTGCTGGTGCTGCTCATGAATAAATGCATGTGCACATGTCAGCCTGTGCACACAGTGACAGAGCTCAACCAACATGTGCACACACACACACAAACACTGCAGAGTCACACTCTGATGAAACGAGTTTTTCCAATCACAGAAAAAGCACCGTAAACCAGTCGTAATGTAACAGGCGTGTCTCTGCAACATGATCCATGAATTAAATGTACCAGGCTGTCTGCAGAGCCCAGCGAGAGAAGAAAGAAGTGCTCACTCGCATGTTAAAGTGAAGAACATCAAGATGTTTCCGTCTAATCAGCCACTGGGTTCATCTCATCATCCTGTCTGCACGATCGGTTAACGAGGACTTTCACACAGTTCCCTCACAGCTGATTCACTGCATCAATAATGTTTTCATCTTTAAACTTTATCACAACAAACTTGTGGTGATCCGAAACAACCCAGACAACATTAGTCAGATATTGGCTTTTTGTTTTTGGCTAAAAAATGTTCCTGTCAATGCTAAAATCTACACGGCAACATTCAGACAATGATGTTGTTTCAAGGTGATGATCAGTGTCTTACAAGACAGGAAATACTGATCATTTAATGGCATAAACAAAACACATTTACATTGTTTATCTCCAAGTAAATTAGCCAAAAGTCTTTATGATCATAACATCAGGGAAATAATGACCAATGCCTTCCACAGTGCAACCATTCACAGCTGCAAAAGTAAAATCTCTCGATCAGATTCAAGCACAAACACAAGTACCGGTTTGATCCACTGGATTTAAAGCCTCCTGTCAAATACAGAACTTCTGCTATTGCTTTTTACAGTTTTTTTTACAGGTCTTACAGTGCATAAAATTAATACAAAATGTAAAACAAATATTCATCACTTTGATACAAATACAACAACAACCATGATAGGCTTATGTAATACATAATAATACAAACTAAAAGCAAAATGCACAAAGACAATAAAGCCATTAGTAGTACAGTTACTTTTCTTGTTGCCATGAAAACAATAAATCTATCCATCTTAAAATGGCTCCCCTGAAAAAGAAGCGTGCTGGAAATGTTGCATGAAGCTCTTAAATGAAACCAGCAGAGTCAGATGTGGCGGATCTTCACCGGAAAATATCTCTGTCTGAATTAAACTGGCAAGAATACAAAGAGCGGCAGTAATAATGTCAAGAATGATGTATGGATATGTGACATTCCTCGCATATGTATTTGTATAAGATAACGAGGAAACCTCCAGCATTCTGTGTTTGCTCTCAGTTCTGCTCCAGATAAATAAGTTACGTATTTGCCTCTGAAGTTCATGTTTGTCCAAAGAGTTCTCCTGTGTCGCTTCGTCTTATCTTCTCATTTTGCTGCATGATTTAATACACATGCACAGTCGTCCGTGTTCGCGCTGCTCACATCATGTGTTTGCTTTCACTGGGAAAAAAAAAAAAAGACACAGGGATGGATGTTGTCATGGTGATTGTTTGATAAATGTGCAGTTTGGAACGAGGTTCAATAATGTCAAACCATCAAACACAAGTCACATTTGTCAGTCAGCATCTTTTGAACTTGAAGGAAAAGATTCTTGAGCCAGAACAAGTTTAAAGAGCGAGAACAGATTAAAGAAAAGTTCTGTTTGGAGCCAACAAGAGGGCTGGCCTCCTGTGATGTCACTGTCTGCAGTTTTTCCTTCTTCGTTACATCAGGGGTGCTGTTTTTTTTCTCCTTTTTTCTGGAAAAGATAGTGAGGCTTCATTTTGCTTTTTTTTTCTTTAAAGCTTAGCAGTAGTAGTTTGTTTAGGAATACTC